>JBCNYG010000021.1:38178068-38188328 GCA_039654305.1 Porochilus rendahli | reverse complement strand
GTTCATGGTGTCAGCCCATCTGTCCTATTAACTGGGCTGATGGTACCAATACCCAAGGATAGGAAAATGTCTGGGTGTTCTACTGGTAATTATAGAGCTATTGCTCTTAACAGTATACTGTGTAAAGTTTTTAATTTAATCATTTTGAGTAAAGAATCGCATGCATTAATTAGTTGTGATAAGCAACTTGAATTTAAGTCTGGTCTGTCTACCACTCATTATACTTTTGGACTTTAAGAGACTGTTGCCTATTATAATTATAGCCACACTAATGGGTATACTTTACTCCTTGATGCATCTAAGGCCTTTGACAGGGTAATGTCCTGCAGATTGTTTGATGAACTTATTGAAAGTAATATGCCATCTCTTATTTTATGGTAGTTACTATGTATGTACACCAATCAACAACTGCAAGTCCAGTGGGACAATAATAGGCCTGAAAGCTTTGGCATAACCAGTGGTGTTAAACAAGGTGCTGTGTTGTCTCCGATTCTGTTTGCAGTTTATGTTGACGTCTTATTGAATAAGTTAAAAGACTCAGGTATTGGATGCCACATGGGTAACCAGTATGTGGGAGCTTTGTCATATGTGGATGATTTAACTTTACTTTGCCCTACTTTGTCTGGTTTAAAAGAGATGATTAAGAGCTGTGAGGATTACGCCAACAAATATTAGATTAATTTTATTGGAGCTAAGAGTAAATTGTTAATATTTAAAGGAATTGGGTATATGGTAATGATGCTGGTGTTGTTTCTGTATTTATTGAACTTGTGTTGCCAAGTGAATCTGACATTAATTTAGGCCATCACTTAAACACCTTATATAAGGATAGCGTTGTTAAAGCTGCCAATACTGATTTCTGGCGAATTTATAATATTTTTCTTTTACCATAACTTTGGTCATCTTCACCATATTCTTTGTGTTTACACACTGTTGTTGCTCCTTTTGTAGTACTCCACTATGGAATCTTTATAGAAATGATGTTAATGACTTATGTACGTCATGGTGTAAGTCACTTCAAGATTTGTGGAGCGTTCCTTAAAAATACTCATTGTGATATTATTTTTGATGATGCAGCTTTGGATGATAGAGTTCCTTTGTTATATAATTTTAAGAGTAAATTCTGAATATTTATTGAAAAATGTCATCCAAGATTTAATCGTAAAACGTACTTGTGAGTTTATAAAATTATAGAAAATTCTAGAAGTTTGTTTAATAGTGATAAAGACACACTGATTGTCAGCCATGTTGGGAGTCATCAGCAGTTGTAAACAGTTGTTGACATTCTTAATGCTTAAAAAAAAGGGATTGATATGCGAGATTGGTACGTCCATTATAAAATTCTGGATAAACAAAATGTTATAGAAATGATACATGTGCTCTGCACAGGTTAAACTGTGGTTTTTAACTCTTTTTCTTTTCATATATGTAATGAAAACAGTGAATAAAGATTTTATTATAATTAGTATGACTATAGGGAATCAGTGTATTAATTAGTCAGTGATTACATTTCTTTCTAAATACATTCAGTATACACCCCTGCATGTATATATCAGAAAGGCCTTAACCCTAGACTTCTCAGTTCCTTTCAGATATTTATTAAGTGTGTGATTTGTTAAAAATAAGTATTGTGTGATCTTTTACTGCTTAAATAGCCAATATGTAAGCCTTGGCAGTCTGGCAAATTATTGCTGTACTTTCCCCCCAAAAAAACTGCAGTATATATTACCAGAATGTTCCACCCTGATTGTACGAGATGGTGAAATGCACAGTTTCTCCTCTGTTTTTCCTAAATGCACTACCACTGTCATAGAATGATCAACTGTTAAATATAGTGTAGTTGATCCACAACTGCAATCATCAGGTTGAAAAAAGCTAATTTGGCCAGACTGCTGAAACATCGAGATGGCCTACATAACCCTGTTGTCATAGAAATGTTATGTGATCGATCAGCCTGGGGTTTATGTAGTTCACAGTTCACTGCTTAGCTCAGTTTTTAGTAAAAATTTAAAAAAACAAACAGCCACAGCAGTAGTGTGTCTATAACTCAGTAAAATAATCATATAGCTGGATGTTTTTAAGTGATGTTTGGTTTAATAATTAAAGCAAAACAGGGAGAATGTGTTCTCGGTACTGCTTGCTGTGAATTTGCAGATCTGTCACTAAAAAATCTGTTCATGGGCTTCCACGGATCGTAAACTTTTAAACTCACTCAGCGTGTTTGCATTCTCTTACTGAACATAGATTACAATATCTGGGTGTGACTGGAGGGTCTGTACCCCAATCTTTCACTGTTGTTTAATGTTGGTGTTGTGATTTAGTATCTCCTTGTAGAGTTCTGTTTTTTTACAGTCACAAAGTGGTAAATGTAAATTCACCGCAATAAATAAATTTAAATTCAATGCGATTTTAGTGCCTGGTTTTCAGGTGTATATGCAAATCGCAATGACCCATAAACTACACTATTTTAGTTTTCAACAGTAGTGACGTGCGATGACTTCTTGCATTTTATTCTGAGGGCAAATTGGACACTTCAGTGGTTCACTGTCTCCTGTCAAGGTACAGAGTGGTATTACCAGTCATAGTATGGGCCACCGTGAATTGGGGCTAGCTGGTTAGCATGCTAACTTCAGTAGATATCTCGGCAACATGATACATAGAAGTCTTTGACATAATTTCAAAGCTGCAGCTTCGTCACACTGGAAAGTTTATTTTATTTTATATATGTGTGTGTGTGTGTGTTTGTGTGTACTGATTTTATTGAGATTTTTTTAACTTTATAATGGTTTAATGCAATTTAAAAGTGCACAGTGTATTATTTATATGACGCTTACTTATCCTGTGGAAATCACAGTGATATGAGTATTAGTACATGAGTATTAGTCTCTTTATGATGCAATAATACACTTTCAAATGGAGACAGGTCTGAATGGGAAACAGGCCAGTCAAGCATATTCACTCTATGTGTGCAAAGCCATGTTGTTATAGCTTATGCAGAGGTGCACTATAGCTGGCGCTGTTAAACTTCCTAAGCATGGACTTCCTGGGAAGAGACGTAATCTTGATGGCAGCGTTTGTCTCTCTTAAATCACAATTTGCACTTCTGTGTCAATGGTATTTTCACACGCTTAAAACTCACCCATGCTGTAGGCTCTGATACATCCCCATATAATCATAAATACTGTTTTTTTCCACCTTTCGCTGATCACATTTTTGATGGCATTTTCATCCTTGGCACAGAGAACTTGACGTCCATTTTTCCTGAAAAGAAGTTCAAATATGGACTCGTCTGATCACATCACATGGTTGTAGTGTTTTTTGGTTATGATGTGACCTCGGTCCCTAAGAACCTGACAGTATATGACTTTGTCCTTATATAATAAAGTTTCTGGATGCAGCGACGGACGGTGTTAAGTGACGACGGGTTTCCGAAATACCCTTGAGCCCATGTGGCTATATTTGACACAGACGCATGATGGTTTCTCCAGCAGTGCAATCTGAGTGCTTGAAGGTCCCCTTCAAGAGATGTTCAGCGTTGTCCTTTACACACCGGAGAATTCCCTGAATCTTTTCACAATGTTATGAACTGTTTATTAAATTTAAGCGTGGTGACAATGACACCGCCTTCATTCTCCACTTTTAGTGTATACTACAAGGCAGAGGCACAGTCTGACTGGTTTGCTATCTCGCGATGAAAAAAAATGTTATTTTGAGGGGATAATGCTTGACGCAAATTGGCAGACAGACACTCAAGGTTTGCTACAGTCACTGATGCTGACATCTTAGAAATGTAACAAAATGTCATCCCAAAACATCAAGGAGGGCTGCATGGTGCAGGTGATCCCTCCGTCAGCAGAACATTGGAGGGAGAAGGCTTGCCTTGATGCCCTCTAGTTCAGTTTTCAGGCTGATAATAAACAATTAAAATAACAAATACATCTAAGTTATGTTTAAAGTTATTCTTAGATTTTAAGTTATTTATTTAGACCAGCAGTGAGTTGCTCTTCTTGGTCTACACTGTTAATCGGATATGCTTAAAGCTTAAATAAATGAAATAAAACAAAACAGAACAATGTTCCTGTGTAGTATATACTAAAACAATTATTTGCTTCAGTCTCATTGAATCAAATTGTTCCCTCGACATTCTGTTCCGGGAGTATATTTGGAGACAGCCACCTCGCCTTTGGAGCACAATTGTTAATTATATGCGAGATAGTGGACCAACATCGTTTACGTACAGTGTATACAATTCGGTGTTATGTATTTCACCTGTGAGTGGTCATAGTCTTTTTAATTTTGCGGTGTACGTGCTGTACGTGTATTCCTTTACGAAACAATAGCAGTAGAGAACTAGAAGCAGTGAGTAAAGCTTTCTGGGTTGGATGTCCCTGGATGAAATCAGCCCTCTCTGCGACATCATCGCATCGTATCACGGATGATTAAAAGTCATATGAGTTAGGTATGGGTTTATGGTAAAATTGTCTTTTTTATGGGAGCGAATATTTTGGTGGCCTATTATTTGATAACCAGGTTGTGGTCCGAGGCGTCTGTCAGGTCCTATTACCTGATGTACTTTCACCATGCGCCATTCTGCCATGAGAGAGTTCATCAGAGTTAAAAAGCTCTCTTCCTGACAGAGTGAATTGACTCTCTCATACCTGCACTGGACACTGCAGATCATCCTTCGCCTTTAGTGCGCCTTCAACCTGAGTGCCATCAAATTTTTACTGCTTGTTATTTTGGAATAGGTGGATAGATGGACTGACATAGTGTAAACAGGAATGGGAATATTGCTCTTTCTCTAGGTTTCTGTGCAAACATGTTCATTCAACGTCATTCTCTCACTGGACAGGACCAGAGTGTGAAGGGCAGAGCTCATGAACCTGCCTCAGGGCCACTCAAACCCCCCCCACCCCCCCTCGCCCCCTCACGAGTTTAGCAATCTCCAAAAGATCTCTCTTCTTTACCACTTCTGTTTGTGCTGAGTTCTGCATTATGTTGGTCAGTGTGGCACACCACAGGATTATTCTGCTCCAAACCCCTCTCATTACTGGATACCCCACAGGTTGTTGATGCTGTTGTTGTTGTTAGGCCACTGAGTGCCATTGGATGCTTTTTAACCACTTTGGGTGAACTTTAGAGGAGTAACACACACCTCTGTTTTGTCTCTGTGTTCATGCCTATGTTTTTTTTTTTTTCAATTAGTGTAAGTGGAAAAAAAAAATCAATTTCACTTTTTCTTCAAACCACAAAAAGTGTGTTGGTGTTAATAAGGTGCAACACTGAATTATACCACCCTCTCCTTTTCAAAAGGAAGTGATATAAGACAGTTAGATAAACTAATTATTACATGTACATGAGTTATTTTATAAGCGTTATATATGCTGCTTTTATGAATTTGCTCGCACTGTGTGTACCTATGTGGTGCGTTTCAAGATGTTTTTTGCTTAAGTTTGATATGTGGCAGAGAGAATGGGGGGAAAAGGCCCCTACGATAATTAACTGTTGAATCACTCTCCCAGGAAAAGAGCAGTTTTAGAATCAAAAAATGTGTTCTGTTCGGGAAGTGTGATATTTTGAAAGCTCCATCCTAGCAGTTTGAAATAATTAGATGTTATTAAAATCTTTTGGGTAAATGACACTTGAACGTAGATGAAGGAATATTTTTAGGTGGTGTACAGAAACACCCCTTTCGCTTTTTGTAATCAGTGAAGTGTGTGAGGAAAACCCGTATGAACTGTGATGCAACAGTGCCACCTATAGCTGCATCTGACTCCCACTTCATGCAATGTTGTTTCTTTTTTCTCTTTTTCCTGAAGAATTGGTTGGCCTTTTCAGAAATCAAAAGAAGGTATCATTTTCTTTGGCAGTATTGTTAATGGGGGTGGGTGGATGGGTGGGTGGGGTTGATGGAGGAGCGTCTTTTTCAGCAGTGATGTTAATCGTGTGGTGACAGTGTGGCCTTGCTCTCATCCCTCCTCCTCTTGGTGGCTCTTAGGCTTTTGATGTGTGTAATCTGAGAGACACGACGCAACCGGGCCATGCACTGACGAGCCTGATCTCTGAACCTAGCTTTTAGACAGAGAGATAACAGTTTTGTCAGCAGCGAGATCTTTCATTTCTTTATGTGCATGCTGATTGCGGGGATATGGCCAAGATTGATGTACTCCTTCCTTCAACTGCGTGTCTAATAAATCAGCGGCCGTCATCTTCGGAAAAGAATTAATAATTCTCTAATATGAGACAGAACGGAACAGAAATTAAAGGAATTATTTGCTACACACATTGTTTTTAGGTCATTTATGTTTACCTTTGCTTGAGATTGAGATGTATCACTAATTGAGTAATAGCAAATAAAGTTGCTTTTTTTCTTTTAGTTCTCAAACCGCTGCATTTTTGTGATTAAAATCAACTTGTCTCTCAGGATTAAAATAAAGTTTCAAATAATATGCTGGAATAAACCACAGGTTTATTCTTAATATATGATAGCATTCATTTTTGTGGCTTTCCAAGAAAAGGTTAAGGATTTTTTTTCTAAGTTCAGATAACCTTGAGATCATACCCCATGTAGTTAGATTAAAGAAGAAAGTGACGAAACTGCATGCAGCACCAGCATTTTAACTTAAACCATTAAAAGACACTAGAACTCTGTGGCTTAGCTGTGATTTAGCATACTGACTTTCTTGTATGTTAAACATTAATTAATCTCTTGGTCTGTATTTCGACTTCTATAAATCAGGTTTTGACTCCCACTCACAGACAGTCAAGAAAATTCATATCCCTCTTTTGTCATATTTCTTTTTTAGAAAAAAGGGATGATTATTTTGGCCATTGATTTTCAGAGCCAGGATGTACCTGTGTCTTTCTTTTTTTTTTTATTATTCTTCCCCTTTCACCATCTGACTTGTCATGAGAAGCCACAGAAGAGCAGCGCTCCGTCGCTTTGTAGCCGAACACTTCCTTCCGTCGGTGTGTATTAAAAACACAGGCGTTTTGGCTGAGCTAATCCTGGTGTTTAAGTGCACTCCCGGGCCTGAGCGGTCTCCATTATCGACATCATCAGACGAGCTTGGGGCCTCCTGAGAGCGGGGTCCATCAGGCCGGCCCAAAACACGCGTTTGTTTTTCCTCTTTTTCCTTGTCTGTTCGTGTCTGGGCCTTGGCGCTAGGGGCAAACTTTTATCCGAAGCCTTCAGAAGGCTTGCGCTAGTGGAGCTCTCCCGCTGTGAGGCCGGGGGCCAGCGTGCTACAGAGCCACGCTGATCGATTGTACGCCTGCACCGAGGTGTCCCGGGTGCCGCACTCTAGTGTGAACAGAAAAAAAAAATCAAAACTCTTTGTGATTACTGTCACATTATTACCAAAATGGTGCTGAAATCAAAACAAATAGGGCACTCTTTACACCTCTTATAGAGAATGCACTGGATAGAAAAAACGCTGTACCCTGTATTAGTTCATTAGTTGATGAAATTGAATTTATGGATATGTGTCCATCATACAGCTTGTGTTGCAGCACAAAACCCCAATCCTTTAGAGGTATAATCATGCTTTTCTACCCTTTTGTGCACGCTTTTGTTAACTGAATTTATCATATTTTACCAGACAGAGCTGTTTTTATAGTGTTAGCAATGGGTGAGGTTTCTGCTGGTTTTTTCACATGCGGAAGGATAGCGGCGTGGCTCAGATAGTAGCTACTTGCATTGTTTTATGCCCAAGTGGAAGTGGTGTTACAGGATCTGTTCGACACACAGAGCCATTTCCTCAGCCATGATCAAACTCTCTCAAACAGTAGATAAAGAGCTTTTGCCTAAAGCCTTTGTAATTTGTATTTTTCTGCTCAATCTTGTTTAGTGATGATGAAGAGAGATAGGCCTTATCTCGGTTTGCCGAGGGCACGAGCAGCCAATGCCGCTTAAACATTGTTGAAATCGAGTCTGCTGTGATGTTTTTTTTTAATCCATTGCGTCTGGCTATTAAGTTGACTTATAGACATAGCTTGAAGTTATTTGCATCAGATCTGTTTAAGCCAGGTTTATTCACTTTTTTTCCCACAGTTAGGAGATTGTGATTGAGCCACTGCAGCTTTTCGGCTGATACACTGCAATCAAATACACCAGAGGAAATGTCTATGTCGGGATCAGTACTCTGAAAGACCTTCTGAAATGTTGTTGAAAGCTGAGTTAATAGAAATTGCCCTCAGAGGATCCTTTCATTTGAAAAAACAACAACAACTGTGAGTTGTAATTATTAAACATGGATAAACAAGTGGGAGTGTGTGTAGCATGAGCAACCAGTGCACTTCATGGGAATGTGGGACTTACCATAAAATGCTCAGACCTGGAGCCCTTTCAAAAACAGCAAAGTTTTACTAAAGCAGAACTAAAGCGGCTGCGAAGCTCCAAGCACTTCAGATCACGCAGCTATTCGCTTCCTTCCCTGGCTCCTGGCTTGATCTGCTCTTTTCTTCTCACATGGAGTATGAGTGATAGCTCTCAATCAGCTCCCAACGACTTCTCCTGCCCAAAAAAACTCACTGATGACTTTCAGTGTTTTGTTTTGGAAAGTATTCCCTGGGAGAAATATTTGTGGCAGACCCTACACCTCCTGCTGCTGAAGCCATAAGCAGCCTTAGAAAAACAGAGTCTGGAGTCTGGACAGTGTGTCAAACCTGAGGCCTTGCTTTTTTTCTGTCTGCTTAAGAGAAGGGGGGAGGAAGACTTTTGAGTTGTTGACAGGGATTCTGAAGATGGATCTTTTGTGCTGTTTTTTCCCCTCTTCGGTATGAATGAATGAGTGATGAGTATTAATCAGGAAAGCATTTGGCTAGACTGAAGTGTAGCAGTTTTGTTGCGGTGAGTGTTCAGACAGAGATGGATTCGTTTTCATATTCTTCCTCTGTAAGACGTGTGAGAAGGATACATGCCAGTTCCTACTTGTTTATGTCTTCGGTTTAAGTCGTGTCAGGACACGGGGTGCTTATTTTGTTCTTTCTGAGGAGATGTTATCTAGCTACCGTCAACATTTAATGGAGAAGCTTTGTGAGCTGGATAACCTTCTCACTTTTGAACTATGAAAGGATTTGTCGCTATATGATCCATTCCCTCAGCTCACTATTTTTCCATGCAAGTTAGTATGGAAATTTTTCCCCCTTTTCTGGCTGTGAGAGCATGGTAAACCCCTGGCTTTGTGCTTGTTTTGGCCATGCGCATGTCCAACCCACCTCATGTCTGTCCTGTGTTTACATAATAATATATATTTAAGAGGAAACTCGTGAAACGTTAATCTCTGCACTTTTTAACCCTGATGAATTTCTACATTTTCCAGCTGTGCGGCATGGCATATTTATGTGCGAGTCTATCTGTGAAAACGGCTCTGTCAGTGTAAATGAATCACGGCTAGCCTCATGTGTGCACTGCAGGCTAGGAGACCTCATACCACTCAACCCACATGTCTTCATGTCTAAAATAAGAAAGAAAGAAAGAATAAAGGAGGAAAGGAACAGTTTTCTGTGATGTAAGGTGCTGAAAGGTTCCTCTGTTCTTCCCACAGTGCTCTAACTTTCTCAGAGAGGTCATCATTGTTTTGTGGCTTGTGCGACCACAAAGTAAACTGTTATGGCTAGAACACAATGGTCAGTGTACGCTACTGGTGTATATCACATTCCATAACACAAAGAACCTGCCTGGCTTGTGTAATAGTGACTTCTCAGTTACTTCAGCGAGGAAGACGCTCCAAAACATAAACACACTTTAATTTCACCAAGAAATATCTGTTCAATTTATATTTTCTGCATTATTACTGATTAAACACGAACAGATCTAGAGTACATCAGAGTGGCATCAGTAATGGTGGTCATTTGTAAGTCATTTGTAATCAAAAAAGCATCTAATAGAACAAAAGTATCATATGCAGCATGTAATAAATTTCATTTTATTTACCAATAAATGCACATTTTACTTTTTTAGTGATTCTGAGGAACTGGTTCAATAAAAATGATCATTTCAATCAACTGCACCATGATTTAATTTTATACAACACTGACAAAATAAACAGGGCATTATGCATTAACACAACTTCACAGAAAAAGAAATCATTTTAATCACAATTTTAATGTTTCAGATATATTTTTATTTAAATGGGTATGTTTCTATTATTACTACTTTCCTACCTACCCATATCAATCCACTACAGTGGATTTTTTACTTTTGTAAAATATTTGTTTGTATGTATGTATATGTGTAATCATGTATGTATATGTGTG
>JBCNYG010000021.1:38165427-38177884 GCA_039654305.1 Porochilus rendahli | reverse complement strand
GTGTGTGTGTGTGTGCATGTATACATGTATACAGTACTGTGCAAAGGTTTAATGCACACTTTTTTTTAGTATAAACTTTGCTGTAGATTTTTGTGTATTAACAAATTAGTACAACAAACACTTTAGATTTCCAGTTATTAGTTTTCCAGCACAAAATGAAATGTTACAAAAAAATGTTATATGTCAAAAAATGCTATATATCAATAAAGAAAGAAATTATACATATAAGACACCACTTTTCAGACTAAGATATAATGAAGGCTGCTGCGATCTGCAGGCAAATAAAGAATTAAGTGTGACAGTCAATGTTTCCAGGAGAACTGTGGCTGGTTCTGTAAGACACCTGGCAGATACGAAAAGAAATGGTGTAGAACAAAGATGCATCATGTTTACATATAAATACTTACATTAAATTAAAGATCTCTACATAAAAATTCTATAAAACACACTAAACAGTAATAAATGAAGCTTATTTAATATTAGGTGTGATGACTTTTTGTTTAAAAATAGAATAGCATCAGGTCTAGTTTGTGCAGTTTTACACTTGTTTCTTTATTTGCATGTTAATTGCAGAAGCCTTCATTATATTTTTGTCTGAAAAGTGGTCTCTTATATGAAAAAAAGTGGTCTTTTAAATTTAAAGTGGTTTTTGTACTAACTTGCTAATATACAAATTATAAAATAAATATGTATAGCTAAGTTTATACTAAAATATATATATATATATGTGTGTGTGTGTGTGTGTTTGTACAAAATAATAAATAAAAGAGAACATTTAGAGCCAGTAATTTTTGCAAACAAATAGGTCTTCTCTTCAAGGTTTTCTTTATTCTATATTCAAGGTTCAGCACTTCTCCAGGTTACTATTTAAGTGTAAGTAATAAGAATGTAGTTACAATTTTGTACAAAGGTTCAGATTTTCCTTAAACCTCATCTCTTCCGTTGGCGTGTGTTCAGATGACACTCTCGTGGATTTGAGCTAACATGGATCCTGGGCTTTTACACAGTCTTATGGAGTTCAGGTCTGTCTGAGTGCACACTGTGCTAAGAAATTTAGATTCTTGTAAATATTTTGTGGGTTTTAATTTCCAGTTGGTGTAATGTGTTATGAAAAATGTGGTATTCTATTAAAAATCAACCTCATTGTTTGTAATGTATGCAGTGCAGTTTATACCTAAATACAATTACCTAAATACATTTCAGATTCAGAAAAAAAACTTCATGTAAACTAAGATACTGTATAGATGTGGCCACCTCACACTTCCAAAAATTTTCCACACCAAGTAGGGAGTTGCCGTTTTTGATGCCCCAAGCAATCTTGAACAAGTCAGTGACATACTATGGCATAGATTTTAAACTGTAAGATTAAAATGAAGGTGTTTTCACAAAGTAGCTTAATTTTATATAATTATTTTCAACTGATCCATTCAGTTACAAAATCAGTTATAGATCCATTCACTTACAAAATATCTTTACGTGACAGCTGAAACCGATTTGGGTTACAACAGTCAGTTATAATTTATTATTCTGTTGTAATGGACCTGAACCTGTCTCAGCTGTCATGTGGATAGCTACAAGGGAAAGAAAGATATGTTGTTTAAAGCTTCTGTGTTTAAAGCTTCTGTGTATAACAAATAGATGAATAAATAGTTTGAGATGGGTTTGGGGGAATCACTAACCAAGAATTAGCAGAGGGTTTGCTGACAGAGAGCCAGCAGATAGTGGTCCTGTCCTTTCAAAACTTAAACGACGGATTGGATTCTGAGAAGGCTTAGCCTGCTCCTTTAATATTGTCTTGCTAAGCATAAACAATAGTTTCTTGGTGAGTTGCAATTTTTTGACCAACTTTTTAATTTTATTGACATTCTGTCTTTTCTCACTTATATTAAAGGATTGGCACACATGGGTTTGCTTGGGTATGCGGGTCGCCTTTCCTGCAGCCAGCAAACTCGTTCACTGTCATTTTAAATAACTGCGTAATGAGCTAGACGTGCAACAGCGCCACCAGGGATCCACAGAATTTCAAGGGCATTTTACTTATTTATTAGGTGCTTACATAACGAGTGCACAGTTACTTAATGATGGCAGGTTTGAGTTGTGTTATGGTAAACCCAGTGTTGGATTTAAACATTGCCTGACTGATTTTTGTTCTAACTGTCTGGTGGACCAGTAGAATACTAGTGGAAAATTTTTAACAGAAGAATCTCTACTAAGATTCATTCATAGTTTGTGTTTGACCCTGAACACTGACCCATGATTGTTAGCTTGTGTTGTTTGTGCTGCTGTGCGTAAAATTGTCAGGGGAGAATTCTGTCCTGTTAAGTAAAGGGCACTGAGGGGAAAAAACACAAGAGAGTACTCATATTTTCAACAAAGCCTCTCTGTATATCTCAGACAGCAGTGCTGGATTAAGAGAGAGAGAGAGAGACAGAGAGAGAGAGAGAGTGTGTGTGAGAGAGAGACAGAGAGAGAGAGAGAGACAGGCCCTGAAGGTGTTTTGGAAATTTTATGAAACACAATTTGTTTGACCTTACATGCATTGTCACAGAGGTCCTTCTATCCACACTGGTGTGTGCAGGGAAACCAATCCCATTACAGACTCGGCCTGAGCTAATCTAATGGAAGGACCCATTAAAACCATGTCTCACCTGCTCATTCATTGATGGATACAGTGGATACAGAAGAGGGTGGGGTTAAAGTGTGTGGGAGAGTGCATGATGGTCTTATGTGCCCTTGAGCAAACTGTCATTCAAGGCACTTTAATTAATTTCCCGCTTCTTCCTGCCTAGTCATGCTCAGTGAAAGGAGCAGTGTGTGTGGATCAGCATTAACACGATGCCGTGTGGGGCTAGGGCCTGCCTGAGTGTACATGAGAATTTCCAGCTTTCCACATGATATGATTTTGAAAGCAGCAATTCATTATTTGATTAAACTGGATTTACTATGATATTATTATTTTATTTAAAACACTGTAAACCCATCATAAATTTACCACTGGAAGTATATGTTAAAACTGTAAGAGTTACGGACAAATCATTTGGAATTTAAAATTATTTACAAATCAAATATAATTTACATGTAAAAAATTTTTATTTTAATTATTTTATGATGAATACGATGCTCAGTTTGGACATGTTATAAATATTAATTATTTTTTATTGATGAATCCTTTCATTTTAAATATCTATAAAACAGACATAAACAACAATCAAGTGAGGAAATGGTGTAACAAAAACTTGATAAAAGTCGAAAACTTGAGCCAAAGCTTGCAAGCTTGTACTACCTTTTTGTTAATTTTTAATTAATGCATGTTATACAAGATGATTTATATGACAAACTTATTAATTAAATTCATGTGTGCAATTGGAATGCAAAAACTATTAAAAATTTACTGTAATAATCTACAGTAATACTGTAATAAAAGTTCAGTGGCTCATCACAAATTATATGATTTTTCATAGGATATGAAAAAACATTCAGCAAAATGAGCACTCGGAGAGTGCAAACCTCCACAGAAAGTGGAATGTTAATGTCTTAAAATGTTAAAGAAACCTTAAAAAAATTAATTCTCGGATACAGAATTTGATCTGGATCATCTCCAAAATCCAAAAGCCTCTAATAGAAAATCCTCACATAACTTTTTTTGTCATTCTGCTAAAAAACAAACACACCAACAAACAAAACGAAACATAAACTCTGAATGAATATGGAGGTCATTCATATCTTAACGTCTCTGTCTTGTGCAGGTATTCGGGGGTGGAATATTTTATCAATGAATAATCATTTTTAGTTTGGGAAGATGTGCAAAATTGAAATAGAGCTTCAATTTAAACTAGCTAATTAATGCAGAGCCTATGAAGTTCCCAAAATATTTTTATAGAAATGATTTTAGTGTATTTGAAAAATCTGCACTGGCTAGCATCCCAAAAATTTTTTGATTTCAAGAAATGTGTTTGCTGTTTGGTAAATATTGTTAAAATAAAACTTATTTAAATAAGGTATTTACTTTAAAAACGAAAAAAAAGGAACTGTAATTATAACTTGGGTGTAGGTTGACAAAAATCTGAGATTTTATCTTCTTATGTCTGAGCCACTTCTGGATAATCAAGACAATTTCGAGGCCACTTATAAAATGTGAACCAATTCTAGACTATTCTTAATTAAAAGCTTTCCAGATTATTATGTAATATAGATCATATAAAATCAAATCTTAACACCCCGATCCTAATGACAAGAGTTCTTACTGCCATTGTCTTACTGATACAGAACCAGTTCCATATTTGTGATCTGTGTAGTTCAGGGTGTATGTGGTGTTTTAATTCTGATTAAATTTTGGGTTTAATGACTGAAGGACAAACGTCTTTGTGTGGAATTTCTCACATTTTCAAAGGCTAGGATGCTATAAATTGTACAGTTTGGCCAGGCTTTAACTAACCTTACCTAAAAAGCTGCATTAGAAGTCAGTGTGTTTATTGACTGTAATGTGTTACATAATTAAGTTCCCCATTCTTACATTGGAATTTATTTGCAGGCTGTAGCACCATCGTTTATTCTGTAATTGAGTTTGTATTTAGAATTTTTCATTAAAAAGAATAATCAATAAATTGCCCTTTTTTGGGTAATCCTACCGAGATTTACTGAGAATTCAAAGGTTTATACATGTTTATTAGACGTTGATCGTGCACATTGTGCACACACATCCTGTTTTCTATTATTTAAAATGGCAAAATGCAATTAACACGATTTATTTCCCAAATAAATCACCTAAATCAGTGTAATAAACAGTAATGATTTGAACATTGTGCAAAAAATAATTGTTTTATTACTTGAATAATTTTAGATTAACAAGACTGTGTAAAAATGGGTTGCTCTCAAGTTGGCTCAAATAGCCTATAAATCCTTCGCAACAAATTGGCCTGTGTGTAAATTGTCACATTTCCCTCATTGCTTTGGGTAATTATTCCTCTTTTTGGAACGCGTGCAAGCTTTAATCACTTAACATCTTTATCATCCAGCTCAGCGCATTCATTTTTATGAAAGACGTTTGGGGCTTTGATTTAATGAATTTGACAATTAGCGAGTCGTGTTAATGAGTGTTAGGGGCTAAGGAGCTTCATTGACAGGGCTCTGAGCCTCGGAGCTCCACGGCTCCCAGCCGCAATGCTTCATTTCTGCTTCTCCTGCCCAAAGCTTGAAAAATGAGCTGGAGGACGCAAGATTAAAGGATGACTTGCTTTAGAGTGCTAGTTCCTGCCACTTTCATTATAGAGTAGCTGTGCGCTATGGTAATACAGGGACGGTGGAAACGGTGAATTGAATAGAACTTTAATGACTGTTATTAAATGCTGAAATAGAGTCTGACACAATTTTAGTTTTTTTGTTTGTTTTTTTAAAAACATATCCTGTCAAAAATAAAGAAAAGGTAGAAAAAGATTTTAAAAGATTTTTAAAAAAAAGAAACTGTAGGAAATCAAAGTTTATGATTGAACACTGCTGTTTTCTGAGTCTGTTGTGGCCAGCGCTATCCACTATGCTGTTGCATGCTGGGGCAGCAGGCTGAGGGTTACAGATGCAAACAATCTGAACAAACTGATCTGCAAGGACAGTAATGTTGTAGGGAAGGAGCTGGACTCACTGATAGTAGGTTTGGAAAGGCGAATGTTGGCCAAAATAAAGACAGTATTGAACAACACCTCCCACCTGCTTGACAACCTGCTGATCAGTCACAGGAGCACGTTCAGTAAGACACCGATACCACCTAAATACTCCACTGAACAATACAGGAAATGATTCCTACCTGTGGACAATAAACTGTACAATTCCTCCATATAGCAATATCCACTGTTATACATTTGCATTTTGCACTTCATTTGCATTCTACTGTTTATCATATTGATAATACTGTACATTTTACTTACTGGCCAGATTCATTCTGGATCTGTTTATATAGATATTACTAATTTCTAATTTTAGACTTACACACACACACACACACACACACACACACACACACACACACACACACACACACACACACAAACGTGTGTGTGTGTATATATATATATGTATATATGTATATATGTATACGTATGTGCATATATAGATAGATAGATATTATTTAGATATATAGATTGTTCTTTAGATAGTTATCTTTATCTTAGCATTTTCTTTACTTGGTATGGAGCAACTGTATGCACACAATTTCCTCCGGGATCAATAAAGTATTTTGATTCTGATTCTGCTTCTAAATACCAGGAACACTTCTGCAATATCAATCCAGGCTGATTTATGCTTGTCCATGGCAGTTCCTCTTTCTTTCCTCCATAAAGGATGAGAAAGTATGTGTAAAATTTGGTGAAATTTAAGAGGCTGAGATTATGTGCTGTTCTGGTAAAATAAGTAACCCTAGCCTCCTTCATTCCTGTCAGTCTCGCAGCGATGATTCGGACGGGATGAAAACAAAGCGGCCTCCAAAAATAACCTCTTGCTCGAGCTCCATCATGCTCTGGTTTGTTTATAAATGGTCTAGGTCTCCTAACTCAAGAGTGGAAAGAAATGGGTGTGAGAATGTTTCAGGAGTGAACAGAGAAGTGCTATTGTTATCCAATAATATTCAGCTTCTATTCATATCCAGTTTCTAACGAACATCTGAAAACTCTCAGGCCACGTGGTGTCTTTTGTGTTTGTGCCAGTTGGGGTTGCAGGTCCTTAACATGGACGCATCTCCTGTCCAATAAAGCTTTTTTTGTTTTGTTTTTTGGTGGAAATATTCTTCAGCACACAGTACAGCATGCTTTCATCGTGTACAGGGAGGAAATGAACTTGAATGCTTTTTGTTTAAAAAAGGGAAATTTACGTCTATGCTGTGCACATACTGAAATAAATAAATGCTGCTTTCCCACTGGAACCCATCAGCATTGCTCTTTTACAGTGTGGTTACATTATACTGTGTCTCAAATCCAGTGCTTAACCCACAAGCCCCTATTTTATAATATATTAGGTTGAGCACTGTTCACTCCTGCCTTTTCATGACCTGTAAATTTACTCTTCATTAATGTGTTAAGCTTTGAAATTCTGTATACGACTATAACTCCCAGGCCATCGTTGTGTAACAGTGTTAGCTGTACAGCATTGTATTGTTTAAGGCTTAAAATACTTGCAATGAAGACTGCGTGTGTGTGTGTGTGTGTGTATGTGAGAGAAAGAGAGCGAGATTGCATGATCTCACCATGATTCCCTCGCCTGTGTTGTAGCCAGGCCTGAGGCTGTAATGACTCCATGTCCCTGACGCACACATACACAGTCGTACATGTATGTATATATTCTTTATCTGATTAGCTGGTGTGTGTGTGTGGAAGGCAGCATCAGCCTCAGGCAGAGCATAGATTTCATTTAAAAAAGTATCAAAGGTTTACACGTTGCTCTTTTTAATCAGCATGTTTATCAGGCAGAGAAAAATTGCAGGAAGGACCACAGGGAGAGGGGAGGGTTATCTTAAGCACCAGTAGCCTGGGAAATTGATAATGGCTACAAGGTAATTTACTGCCAACTTGTGCATCCCCGCATGTGGGGCTGCCCCCCATTCTAATTACAGCACATGTAATGTCCTAATGAAGCTGCGGGGTGGTGCGTGTGTGTGTGTGGGTGTGTGTGTGTGCGCGCGTGCGCGCATGTGTGTCTGTGTTCCTGTAAACTGTCCTTTTTTTGCAGCTGAAAATGAACTCATCTCAGCACTCAGTGGAAATCTCATCGTCCCACTGGAGTGTGTGGTGGCTCAGAATTTATGGTCCTGCTCAAATAAAACATTCAATCATTGTGGAAATGTTAATTGCGCACTTGTACAGTCTGGCCTTCTATATGAATGCATGGTGCAGAGCTTGATGGCTTAAATCCTCAAAGCTCCATTTGTTTACGAGAGCGAACTGTCGCACTGTCCGTCACGCTCAGTACACAGGCATTTGGGGAAGGTGGTCACTGATCAGAAAGATCCCTGCACTCGGATGTTTAGTGAGAGCAGGGTATAAGACTGATTTTCTGTGAGGTCGGTGGTTCAGAGAGACTGTTGATAAGGACACAGCAGCTTCGAGCGGACAGGACGTAGCCCGAGTCTCCCCGCCCTGCAGGAGACGTGATCAGAGTCAGGAAAACCCCGCAACCCCTTCCATATATAAACATCCCCCCTGCCTATGTGACAGAGGAAGAGACCTGTTATTGAGCTCTGTTATCTCTGGTTTAAAACTGGGTATCATTGTGCAAAGGAATGAGTAAATATTGCTTTACCTCTATTGCTACTGTCTGCTTTTGATGTCATACTTCCTGCCTTTGTGATTGACAGCCCTTCCAATGTGTGGCATTTGTAAATACTGTTTTTATCGAACTGGACATTATTACACATGACTTACACATGAACCGGAAGTCATCAATATTAACCTTAAATTCTAATTGTAATTCACGGATTTATGATTTTAATGCATTTAAATATCTTAAAGCATTAGCATTATTAGCATTACTGCAGCACTTTGCTTTTGTGTAAAAGGAAATTTTTTCGCCTTCTTAATAATTGTTAGTGTTTTAAATGTATTTGTTACCTGTTAAGTTAAAAATGGCCTTTATCTTTAAATTAAGCCTTTTAGACAAACATGGATTTTTACCAACAGGACATGTAATTCACAAGGTTTTACAGATGTTCCTTATCAAAAAATAATAAAGGTCAAAGTGCATCTGTTTCTAAACATGATCAAAAATTTTTTAATGTGTAAGCCCAGCCTTTGTCTTTATAATTGCCTCTGTTTAGTTATTGCGCGTATTTCTTGATATATCTGCTATAATTCTTTTTTACACAACGTTATTGAATACTTGATTCTGATTGGTCAGTTATAGTGTTCCATGCTGTTATTTTTGAATAGAAATATGGAAATAGTGAATTCTGTTCTTTAATAATCAATTTTGCAACACACCGTGGCAAAAAAACAAAATCAGAATAATAATAAAAATAATTAAAAAAAATGACTTCATAAGAAATGGTTGTGTGACTGGTGGCCCTGCGATGGCCTGGCGAGCTGTCCAGGGTGTACCCCGCCCTAGACCAGAGTCGGCTGAGATGGGCGCCAGCCTCCCCGCGACCCTAATTAGGAATAAGCGGTTCGAAAAAAGAATACTTCATTAGGTAACATCATGGAGATTTTTCATTTTTACTTCAGATATGCTAATCTTAAGAAAGATACGTGGACATGTAATCTGTGGAAACAAGTCATTACTGGTCAATCAATCCCTCCATGGTGATCTTCACATGAGAGCATTACCCTGTCAGTATATATACTGTATTAATCCCACAATGGAAATTATTGCCTCTGCATTTAACCCATCCAAAGTGAGCGCTCGGACACACACTCGGAGCAGTGGGTTGCCACACATTGGGGTGGCCGGAGAGCAGTTGGGAGTAGGTGCCTTGCTCAAGGGCAATTCAGCTATGAAGGTGACGGGAGGAAAGGTGCAGCTCACTTCCCAAACGCCACCCATTTTTCCTGCTGGTTCGGGAATTGAACCAGTGACCTTTCAGTCCAAAACCCGCTTCTCTAACAATTAGGCCACAGCTGCCCCCAAATTTATTTCACAGTAATGACCAAAATGCTATATATGATCCTTTACTTATTACATTAGTCAGATTCTAAATACCTGTCAGACTTTTTAAGAGTCTGATTTTATACATAGAACCTTTTATTACTTCCTTTTAGTACTTTCAAGAGAATTTTCTGATGATTTTTCATTGTCTTTTAAATTGTCTGTATTCGAGTGTCTGCCAAATACCGTTGAAGTAAATGATAACGTACGCCACGTTTATTACATTGTGCTGTTTCAATGTGTATTTGTTGCTCAGGAGAAGGAGGGTGTTGACGCTGTATCAGTAGGAGCCATTCTGTCTGACTACCAGAGAGTTCGGGTGGAAAATGTGTGAGTAAACGGCATCTTTTTTCATCCTCGTGAACTTGCGGTATCATATGTACTCACATTAGTGATTTAAGTAAACGACTCTGCTTGGAAAATCTGATGAGAGATCACTACTTGTATATAATCAGTGTGGACATACATTTCTCCTAGCTTTACCTTAGACTCTGTTACAGCAAGACCTGTCACTGCCCCCCTCCCTCCCTCTCTCTCTCTCTCTCTCTTTCTCTCTCTCTCTCTCTCTCTCCCTCTCTCTCTCTCTCTCTCTCTCTCACCCTCTCTCTCCCTCTCTCCCTCTCACTCTGTGTATCAGCTCATAGTTCTGTCAGTCAGCCATTGTTTCCGCGCTTGCGTCCTCAGGGTAAACAGACGGCTCTGTAGCTATGAGCTCAGGTTACCTAACCTGTCTCCATTCCTGAGAGGATGGACGCCATAAGGGCGTCTGTGTTCTTTTAATTGCACTCTTAACTCTCACTCAGGCCTCTCTGCTATTCAAGGGGCGTCCACGTATGTGCTACTTGAGCATGGCAGTGGCATGCTGCCAGGGTGAAGAAAAAGTGTTAATCGCCTTTGATGTAGTTTAGTTTGTCGTAGGTTCCTCCCAGAATACATCTCACTTTTCTGTCTCCGCCGTCCTGTCTCCACTGATTTATTTATTTATATTTACTCTGTTTGTCTCCCGGTTGTTTTCAGTTCCTTTCTCTGTTTCTGTCATGATGCAGGTGCTCCAGGTTACAGCTCCAGCCTCTGGCGTATTTATGGCGCCGGGAGCAGGCTGATCTGCTCAGTGAGATGATCTCCTCAGGCCTTCAGGCCCTCCTCATCAAGGTGGCAGCATACGGTGGGTGACGAGATCCAGATTAGAACTGCAGGGCTGAAGACGTGTGAAGCGTGTCCTGAGTCGGCTCAAATAATCAATCAGAGCTCAGCAGAAGCGTTGACATGTTAGCCAGAGAGAAAAGCAGTGAAGTGAAGCACAATGGGAGGAGATAAGACCGGAATTTTTGGCAGTTGATGCATGATCAGAGATGAGTGCTTGCACATTAATGAAAGCCCTTAGTAATTGCATGGTTCTTTATTGTTTGGAAGTTGAAGTGTGTGTGTGTGTGTCTTGGGGGGGTGTTGGTGCATACCTCAGAGCATGCAGGGCGTGTAGTTCAGATCAAAATCTTGTATGTCTCATTTAAGCCGTTAAATGACAGGGTGATGGTGGAAAGGTTAGTGTCTTTTCACCTGTTCTTTAGCTCCATACGCTGCCTTTAGGCGAGATCCATATCAGGTTGCTCAATAAGAATTGGTGAGAAAATAAAAAAAAAATTTACTTTTTCCTCTAGGTTTGAGGGTAGTGTGTGTGTATCGCTTGACAAGGGAATGATTGATAATAATTAGGTTGCAAATGGTTCTTTTATTTTGAAGCTACTTGTAGCCATAAATCACAATCACAACACTGTTACTATACGCTTATGAGCGTGTTGTCACTTTTTCTTTGTCACAAAGGCATACAAGGCAGACTGTTAATCTGTTTCTCCACAACCAGCATTCAATTCAAGCTTGACCAACATGATCTACATTTAGAATCCTGTTGATGTGGCAAAGGTTTCTGTAAAGTAAGAATTCCATATTCAAAACTAGTTTCAGTGATCTGAGGTGTAGATCTAACATTGGTTTAGTTTTGCTGTCCCTGATCTCACTCTTAACTTCACAGAAGTGGATGAGTTTTTCTTCTATTGTAGTGGTTCAAGAGTTTTTTTTGTTTTTTTTTTACATCTACTTAAATAAAAGTGGATAACTCTGTGCTTTGATATGTGTGATGGCACTGTGCCGTGTTTCAACCTTCCGGCGTGAACTCAAACTAGGAGCAGAGGGGAGGTAATTATGCTGATGAGATTGTTTTGGTTTTGCTCCTGAGCACAAAGGTTCTTTGTAAGAGCGTGTGTGTGTGTGTGTGTGTGTGTGTGTGTGTGTGTGTGTGTGTGTGTTTGTGGGAATGTTGAAATCATCCAACACAAGAAGCTTTCCAAATCAGCCCCGAGCCACACACATGCCCTCCTCACCTCAGTCTGTGACAGAAGAGGCTCCTAAAAGCAGATTCCCTGCATTTCTGGAAGCTCATAATTAGAAAGGAATACGAGCATAACTGACTTTGTGTGAGTTCTCATGTTGGCTACAGGTAGATGAGAGAGTTTTCAGTGCTGACTCATCACCTGGTTTCTGGGCGTCTGTAATTACAAATGGGAGAAAACGGAATGGTCTCGAAGTGCCGTAGGGCCATCAGGTCTTGCTGCTATAATTGTAGCTTTCATCAGATTGTGCTGAAGCAGCTGGGCGTGTTGTGTGCAGATATCAGGTGACAGAAAGGCGTTCTGCAGTACACTCGGACCACAGGTGGAAATAAAGAAACCTCCTTTCTTATCACAGTAGAGTAAAATGACAAATGCCGGCATTAATCTTTCATGGTGAAATGAAAACTGCTGGATACAGTAGACCTGGGTAATAAAACAGTAGCTATCTA
>JBCNYG010000021.1:38136352-38151817 GCA_039654305.1 Porochilus rendahli | reverse complement strand
GTGTGTGTGTGTGTGTGTGTGTGTGTGTGTGTGTGTGTGTGTGTGTGAGATTTGTGTCTAAGGGATGGTTGTAGAGAGAAGCTGTGAGAGTACGAGACAGACAGAATCAACACAAGCGTTTTCTTGCTGCCGTTTTCAATCACTGTGCTTCATCTATGATCTGTGTGTTGGCAGGTCTGAATCCTGGAACACATTTAGGAAAGAGTCTGGCTGAGATGGAGCCTTATCTGCATCAGGTCAGCGTCTGTACACACACACACAAACTCACACACAAACTCACACGTGCAGATATTTACATAACTATGCCCGAATGATTTTCATCTTCCCACTATGTTACACAGAACATGTATTAGTGACTCACACTTCCCTTTTTGGACAGTGTAGTGTAGTGTAATTACACACATTCACTTACTCACTCATTCATTTGCAGAACCACTTAATCCTATTAGGGTCGTGGGGAGGCTGGAGCCTATCTCAGCCGACACTGGGCGAAGGTTAGGTACACCCTGAACTGCTTGCCATACCATCACAGGGCCAGCACACACACAACCATTCATACTCACACCCACACCGGGGGCAATTTGGAACAGCTAATTAGCCTAATGTGCAAGTCTTTGGACTGTGGGAGGAAACCAGAATACCAGAAGGAAACCCACACAAGCGCATGGAGAACATGTAAACTCCACACAGAAACGCCCAAGCTCAGATATTAAACCCCAGGCCATCTTAATGTGGGGCTGACGTGCTAACCACAATGCCACAGTGCCACCTTAGAATAATACTGCCATTTAATTTCATCAGTATGTTAAAATCCTAGTTATTTTTGCTACTTGATGTCTTGAAATGATGTGGTATTATGTACACTGCATTTTGAACAGCTTTCAAAGAAGTACGGCGTGCATATCTGTGGCGAAGGCGGAGAGTATGAGACCTTCACCACTGACTGCCCTCTATTTAAGAAAAAGATAGTCCTGTGAGTTTCACACGCAGCCCTTTACCTTAAAAAGAAAAGTGTATTCGAAGTTGTGCTAATGTGCATGTTGTTGCAGTGATGCAATGGAGACGATTATCCATTCAGATGACGCCTTTGCCCCGGTTGCATACCTGCGCTTTACGAAGATGCACACAGAAGACAAAACCGCCGTGAGTGATGCTTTACACTAACGGGTTTTAAAATGTAAAAATTACTTTGGATTCTAAAATAATTTTTAAACAGTACAGTAATCATATCAGCATATTGTCCTTACAGTTAAGCATGTGGAACACTATTAAAAGTTCAGAGCTGGCACATTATCCATGTTTGGGACGTTTTTTCAAATCCCTCCACATAGAAAATGGAGAAGCCCTTTCAGGCACTACCGAGAACTTGAGAGGAATGCTTTCTTTATTATACCTTATGAAAGTATCTTCTTTAACATGCAGTATGCAATATTCACACAAGTGTAAAATTAGACCTGGTGCAGCACGTCTGCTCAGACGAAGACACCGACACGGGCCTGTGGAAGTAGCTGAAAAATAGCTTTAACAGTTCATTAGCTTGTGTTTTATACTTCTGTGACACTTTATGGGTTATAAAGCTTTCCTACAAACATAAGCTCTGAAGATTGTCCAAAATTAAATCCAGCAGACTGCTAGTGCCTGCATTTGCCATTCTGTGTCATGTCCTGCACCTGGGACTGTAGTATTCTTATATGTGGTGTAAACAAGTGAATTTACTTCTTAAAGCCCTCCACCGGGAGCTGACCTGATTAGCAGCGATTCTCCATGGTGAGATTGATCGTCTGAAAAATCGTCTGAAAATTATGGAATAATGCTGTCTGGAGCTTTATTGTTGTTGTTGTTGTTTGCTGTTATTTACTTTTTTTCATTCTGAAATTTAATAAAAGAATGAGTGGAGCATGTTGTATGAATTTCATATTCAAGTTTGTATGAGTAGGATAGTAATTGGAAAGGAGGAGTGTGTATATTAGGTCATGGGGGTGACAAAACATCTACCCTCGGGCTTTTTGTGGAGCAGTTTGTGTCCGTATTTTTGAGGGCTGTTGGATTACAGAGGAGAAATGTTGGAGGCTAGTTTAAAAAAAAAAAAACGGCCTGCAAGGGTGGCTTCTGCAGCGTAGAGCTGGGAGATTGCAAGCCTGGTCCAGAGGAGTCGGAAACACTCTGCATCAGTCTGACAGATTCACACTGACACCACGCTCTGGAGGAAAGAACAGCAGCCCAGGAGGAGGAGGAAGAGAAAGGAAGAAGGATGATGGGGGGTTGGGGATGCCGCCTGCGCCCTTGGTTAATACTAGTCAAGCACTTCTCTGGGCAGCTCAGAGAGGCTGGAGTACAATTAATTTGATTATCATATGGCCAACTGCAGGTGACAGCGGAGGATTACAGAGATATGAAATAATTAATGCTCCGCATTTAGTGGATACTCGTCAGGTATTACACCAAGGGAGGGTCAAATATTTTCTCCTCTTGTTTGCAGTTTAAAAGAAAGAATGCTGAAAACTAAGTGGATTTTTTTTAATAAAAAAAAAATAGCAAGCACGTGTCAAAGCTTTTGAGTGACAGCTAAAGTGCATTCAAAGCAGCAAAAGAGTAAGCTGTCACCTCTTACTCATTTCTAAGCATGTTTTTTATATATGCTAGTTTCATGCTCATTCACCTTCCAGTTATTTGTATCCAGGCATGTCAAAAAACACACACACACACACACACACAAAAAAAATGAGTGACACGCACATAGCGGACATGCAGGGTTATTGAAAAACTAATTACCCAGGCATTGAGGTTAGCTGTATTTGCCTGCTTTCTGCCTGATTTATTCCTATTTGGACTTTGTTGCAGGGTTCCACTGAGAGCGGGCTGCACCTCACTAGCTGTCCGTGCCAGAGTGCCATTGACATGATGACTGAGGAGACGGTCTATGCTGATAAAGCCCAAGACGTACAGGAAGAATTTGCATCAAATGGTGACCTTAGCTGTCACTCTGAGACGTGTGCATGTTGTGTGTGTCGTGTGCTTCAGGGTACAGACATGGGCTGGGTTCTACTTTTATGTGCATCATGTTTGATTACGGTTATTTCTTGGCTCTTCCACATAAGTGTTTTACGATCGTATTTACTGCACATAAACATGTAGGGATTGTCAGATTCGCTTGTTGTTAAACATTTGTGTGAGTTATGCACTCTGTAATCTTAATCACACCAATCATAGGTTAAAACTGGAAGTGGAATATTTTGATTGCTTTATTTTGGGGTTATCTCATGGATTTCTAGCGGTAACTGAGCTGCAGGGATTAGCAGTTTTTCCCCTGAATTGGTCAACTTGGCGGACAGGGTTGATCTTGTGGAGAGAGTGAGACATTATATTCTAGTGACTGAGAACGAGAATGCTGCCAAAGATGAATGACAGTAAATCCCAAATGTCTTGTGCAGCTAACATTTTTCCAACTGGCGTGGTTTAAGAACAAAAAGAAACGTTTCCTAAGATTTCTGCGCTTGTAGTTTCTCAGCACTGGCAGATAATGTGTTATGTAACACGGGTCAGTGATGGAGCCCAGCAAGTCCAAGTTTGCATCGCTACCAGGCTGGAACAGCCAATCAGAAAGGCAACATGTCTCTGAGCATGTCTAGAGTCGTAACTCTCACGCGCACTTTAAAATTGGACATGGACTGATGTTGCCGTAAGGAGCTGCTGATGTTATACGTGATTGTTTAAATAGTTAGTAACACTAATTCACCACAGGTACACTTTAACTCTGGGTTTAATTAAACTTTAATGTTCTGGAACATAGGGCTGGTTATACAGCTATGACCATTCGTATTGTCAGCCTTCTGAATATCGTGAGGATTGCGATTTAGCAGAAATACCGAGAAATTCCTCCAAAAAGCTGCAGTGTTTTTTTACCCATTGAATACATCAGTAAAATGGGTGTATAATGCTGCAAAGACTCATAGAAGTGTATTAATAAATATTAGGCCTATTATATTACAGCCTTACCTTGGGCAGTATTGGGAGATATAGAGGTCGATGTTGGGTAATGGTGGAAAAAACAGGACTTTATCAACCCAAAACTGAAATAAACATGAAATCCAAGAAGCAGTGCAAATACAGTTGGAGTTCCAGAAAAAACAGCAAAAACAGCACTTGTGTTTATGAATGAATGCCCTGTTTGGAGAGCAGTACGCTTATGACAGGTGTCTGAAGATGGTACAGCCTGAACTGGTGGCAGGAGGGTGTGTGTCCCCTGGCTCTCAGGCATCTTTACACTTACAAACAGTCTGATGAATAGCATTCTTGTGTAAAATGGCAGAAAATATTGCGATATCATTTTAAGATTACATTGCCCAGCCCAAGTGGAACATCCATGAGACTTTCTCTTATAACTTGTGCTATAGCAACATTCATTCTCTCTACATGCTCTTATTTTCTCTCTCTCAAGAGAAATTAACAAGACAAAACAATGCAACTTGTTTTACAGAGAACCCAGAAAGCACTCTCACATGGTGGAAAGCTCAGAAACCTTTACAAAGCACTGTCACTGGAGTCTCCTTCCAAAATGCTAACAAATTCTTACCATATCACTGATTTCCCCCATCCTTATTAGTCAAGTAACATATAGAGTTAGGCACTAGCTGAAAAATGGAGCTCCTGATAGAGTGATAAGAAGCCGATCCAGTATATTTTTGTTTGGACTAGAAATATAATCAGCATCTTCTCATTAGTCATAATCGAGAATTTAACAAAGTAGTGGTAAGCGTAATACTCATAGTTGTGATACTCGTAGGTGTTAATCACTCACGCACTGAGGATGCACGAGATGAATGGTTCTGAGAAATCTCTGAGTTACTGCGAATGAAATATTCAGTTCTTCACAGTGGATACAGTGTACAGCATTGTTTAATTATTTGTTTATTTTTATATTGTTTAAATTAAATTCAAATACATGCATATTTCTGTGACTGTGGTCTACTCCTTCAGTCATTCAGTTATTCATTTGCTGAACCACTTAATCCACCAAGGGAGGAGCCTGATTCTGGGCGAAGGCGGAACTGCTCCCTGGGTCATTGCAGGGCAACACATGCAACCATCCACACACACACACACAACTAGGAGCAAATTGGAACAACCAGTTGGCCTAACGTGCATGTCTTTGGACTACGGGAGGAAACCAGAGTACCTGGAGGAAACCCACACAAGCACAGGGATGCTCTCGTCGAGCCTAGAACTCAAACCCATAACCTTCTTGCTGTGAGGTCGATGTGCTACGCTCCAGTGCTGCACTGTTGTTTTTTTTATTTGATAGATTGATTGTTTGTTTATTTGAATTATTAATAGTATTATTACTGTTTTGCAGAATTCCAGTTTATGAGCTCAGCCAAAAGTTCTGCAGGTTATCAGTGGATCAGCGGAATCAGCGGCCATTCCTCTGAGCGTACAGACATCCAGAGCCAGACGCAGCATGCCTTCTCTATGCTGCAAGGTAACTGGCGAGAGTTTACAAGCACTTTTTGTTTTAGCTTCAACATGGCACAAGCAAGCACACTCTTCTGACAGTAAATCTAGACTGGCATGGTTGGAGTATCTTCAGCAGGAGAGGGGTTCGGATTGGAAGATGCAGAGGTGAAGTGGAGAATAAATGAAGCCAAAAAGACACTACGGCCTCATTGCTGCTTCTGGGCATCGCTGGAGTTTTAGCCTTTTTTTCTTTCTCTTTTAAAGCTCAACCCAACTAGAAACAATTTCACAGTGTAGACAGCAAAAAGGCCTTTGTTCCAAAGTCACTTTCATACATTTTTCCCCTTGTTGTGTTAGCAAACTGCACTTTTAAGAGGTGCGTCTGGCCATAAGTGGCTGCTTTTTATTCACCCATGCCTTTTAAGTGAGGGTGTGAGCGCAGCGTGTGTCAGGGACCCTGTCCATCACTGTGCAAAAATTGCGAGTTCGCCAAACGAGGACAGACACTTCAAATTAAACTGGAAGAATGAAACCGCCGCTGTGTCAAAACACACACATGCAAAAAGTGCTTTTTTTTGTTGTTTTTTTTTGTGCCTCCAGAACTTTTAAAGTGCAGGCTTTCATATTAAAAAAAAAAAAATAGAAGATGTTTTCCCTAAGAGAGGCATAACATAAAAAGCATATTTAATGTTTATCGTCGTACATTCCAAACAGCCCTCACCGTATTGAGACAATATTAAACAGGTTAATATTTAATGACTGTCTTTGTGTGAGCTCACTCTGTGAAGTACAGAGAGTAGCTGCAAAGGGAAAACAAACTGGATGCTCCATGAAATTATTACAGGGATCTAGGGCTTGCCTTAAGACCCAGTTACAGCCTTCCTTGCTGCACTATTGTGCAACAAAAACAGAATCAATGTTTTAGATCGCAATATTTTTTGTCTTCTCTCATCCTATGCTTTAATACGAACTAAATTAGGTTTTAGCCATGTGACGATTATTATTTACAACACAAATCTGGCATTTTGCTGTAAGAACTTGTGGTGACGGCCCAACAAATAGCATTGCTGCCTTACAGCTCCATGATCCCTGACTCCATTCTGAGCTCAGGTTATTTTCTAACTAGTTTTACGTGTTCTCCTTGTGTCCATTTCGGTATCTTTCGACTTCTTTTAGCTCTCAAAATCATGATAGTCGGTAGATTGGTGACTCTAAATTGCTTTAGGTGTGAATTAGTGTGTGGATATGGTTGTGCATGGTGCTCTGGGATTCAATCCAGAATGCATCCCAGTCTTGTACCCAGTGTTTCTGAAATAGGATCTGGATCCTTTGCAACCCTGAACAGGAAAAAGCAATTGCTGTAAGTGAATGAATGAATAAATAAATGAATAACAAGAGCACTCGAAAAGCACAAAATAACAGAAAGTATCCAGCACCCCTTCTGGGCCTGAGATTATACCACAAAATTTCAATCCAACAAAAAAATTCATCCAATTCAAAAAATTACACTGTTAAAGAATTCTTAAAAAAATTCCTGGATGCAGCATTTGACTTGGATCACCACCAAAATCTAATGGAGGCTTCGTTGTCCAAAGCTTCAACTCTGGTAGGAATTTCATGAGAATCCGCACCTACATTTTTCTGCAATCCTGCTAACAAACCCACAATCAGAGATACAGAGGGTAAAACATTACCTTGGTGAAATGTTTGAAAACTTGGTGAAAGTAATGATAATTGAGTTATTAGGACGTGTGTTTGTTGGCAGGTAAATTACAGGAGAAGGGCTGGCAGTTGAAGCATATTGTGCTAGTTCACTTGTACGTGAGAGACATGGAGGACTTTGGGGAAGTAAACGCAGTGTACCACAGTTTCTTCAGCCACTGCCCTCCAGCCAGGTAAAGCTGATTTCCCTTGAATCTGAAATTTCAAATGTCCACCTTTCACATGATACAACAAGACTCTCACTTCTCAGTCAATAAAGTGTTGATCTGTTCATCCAGCCAACCTGTCTGTCTGTTAACCCTAGTTCTTTCTGCATCTGCAGGGTGTGTGTGCAGGCTCGACTGCCTGTGGGTCAGCTGTTGCAGATGGATGTGCTGCTGCATGATTGGTCTGTGGCTCCTGAAGAAGGTTGCTTTCAGCACAGAGACACGTTGTACATTCAGAGTGTTTCCCACTGGGCACCAGCTAGCATTGGGCCCTACAGCCAGGCTGTGCAGGTAAGACTCTTCTTACTGTGTGTCCATTTATCTTCTCATGTGCTACACAGACTCAACGAGGTTTGAAGAAATTCACAGTTGTATATTGTTGTAATGATTCACACAAGATATTGGGGCAATCAAATCTGAGTAATGAATGCATTATCTGGATTGAACCGGTAACTAGAGGAGCACTCATAGAGTGCAGGGTTCCTCTGCCATTCTGTATAGATAATATACTCTATATAGGCTCTATATAGGTACTGGATGAAATCACCCATGTGCCCATCTAATGATATGTAATATAGTAGGTAGACATGACCATATTAGTTTTTAATGACCATGACCATAAGTTTTTTGTTTGAAGGATTTTGGGGTTTGACCTTTCAAGGTCAAAGGTTGTGGGTTCTGAAGATGAAGGTGATGATGGTCAAACGATGTTGTCTCATTTGGAAGTCCATATATAGTTTCCTAATAATGTTCCATAGTAACGGCGATCTATCTCCAAAATATTTCTGACCTTGTGCTGACCTTCAACTTTGACCTAAACATTCCAAAATCAGATAATCTTTGGTAATTTTCATTTAGGATAGTGTCCCCACCAAGGCCAAAATCCTTATATGGATTTGGTCAGGATTTTATCTACAAACAAACAAACAGCCAAACTAAAAAAGGCCAAAATACAAAAAAAGTTTGATCTGCTGCCTTAAATCCGAGGTTGAAATCTGACTGGTGATATCGTTCTGGGTGATTTCGGTGTTGTACATGGCTCTGTTGTTTTGTTTCATTTCTTTAGTTCATTCTTTGTTAATACATTAAATATATATGCAAATCATAACCAGTACCAGAAAGTTCTAAAAATGTTTCAACCCTTTCATTGCGTTCCTGTTGATCAACAGGAAAGTATTTCTTCATCATTGTGAGATTGTGACTTTGAACCCTGATGCCAGCCATCTATGGCCAGGAGTCTCGGCAGCAAAATTATCTATGTTTGTTGGGTGTGAAGGAAAACATAACTCTCTCTCTTTCTGGTTATTCTCTGTGACACTAGCCAATCGTGGGTGTCTGTGACCTCATGCATGTGGCACTACCCCAGGTGTTACCTGTTGTGTGTCTGGGAAGTGCTGGCTAGTGGGTGGGAATTGGCACTCGGCCAAAATGGGGTGGGGGGCAATCATATGGGTACTGGGATTCATTTCTTATTTTGTTGTGAACTTAAAAAAAAAGCCCTGTGAATTGTTTGATTAGGCCACGCCCACTTCCATCTTTCAACCCAAATGTAGATATGGATATTTGAAACTCTGAGCAGATCTAGTTGTATCATGTATTGTAAAATATATGAAAGAACATGGAAAACATGCAAGTGGACAGTGGATATGATGTAATATGTTTCATAGTGCACTTAGTCTGGATCTAGCTGAAGGAGTTTTATTTGTTTTCCTGTGTGTGTGTGTGTGTGTTGTCTAATATGAGCTGTGCCATATTGTGTTTTGGGCTTTATTTGACCTTGGCCTTGCTGCAAAACCAAATAGTTAATGGAACTCCAAAGGCTGGTGCAGGAAGTGTAAGTGCGGTTGCACGCATGGCTGGCACCACTGTTTACCCTTCCAGGGAACGGGATTAAACTTGTCAAGTTACTGTCAACAACACGAGTGTCCATCTCATTGCCACAGCCTTCATCTCTCCTCAACATTCTCCCATGAGTGAGAACATGTGCGCCACTTTCTCCCCCACAACCAGATCCGGTTTCTCACACACTAATGACACAGTCAGTGTTGGCTTATAATAAAGCCACACAAGAAGGACACTGATGGTATCAGCAGGTTTGGGCTTTGGTGCGGTAAATCTCTTCAGAGTTCATATATACACATTGGCCACTTTGGCACAGCAAAGTAATGTAAAACTCTGTGTCTTATCTTTCTTATCGGTTCGTTTCTGTTGCGATCACAGACAGCTCGCATAATCGAGCGATTCAACAGCTCAATCATGGGTAAATGTGCATTCTGCACCCCGTCGCGGATAACATCCGATGCTCCGTGTTACATTTGCTAAATTGGAAAACTATATTAACAATGTCCTAATGCAGTAGACAGTTTCCCATATTGATACAATTACCCCCTTGCTGTGCCCATGCAGATGCGATGCCCCCCACGTCGCAGTCTTAATGAGAAAGAGTGTTTTGGTGCTGATGGTGCAAGCATGGTTTTTTACAGACAGCTTTTATGCTGCGGAGTCGCAGAGGGAATTGCACTTGCAGCCCTCCTCCTCTGCCCAGAAATAATTAGTGATTAATTGTTAAATCCCATTTAAAGGAGAGGAGAAGAGCTTAGCTTAGCTTGAGTGCTTTTCAGCATTGCAATTATTTCCCAGAAAATGTCATATTTTCTCCATTGTTTTGTCACATTAAGATATTTCGCAGGCCAAAGAAAGGGTTTTTTTTATCCCATAATTTTATAAGGATATTAAGAGTTTGCACTAATTGGCTTTAATATGAATGTCCATGGCACTGTCCTCTGTTGTGGAGATGATTTTTTTCATTAGGAATAGTGTTCCTCTGAATGCCAAGCCTCATGCTGTAGATATAATGGCACACGGCTTTCATAAGAGAGAGTGTGGTATGTGTTATGCCACAGATATGTTTTGCGCTGAACCTTTATTCTGATTGCTTGAAGTACGGCCAGGTTTGGCCATGTGACAGATTCTGATCCGCTTTGATTTACGGAATAGTTAGCATTTTTATTGTTAGTTTTTATTGCTCTAGGCTCTCAATATGTTTTGTGATCATTTAGGTGACAACTCTGAGGCAGCAAAAAAAAAACAGGATGTGAGGTTTGTTTATGCTTTTTTACTGTCACTTACATCGTTGATTAGGTTCCTGTTTCAGGTCACGCATTTTAATTGGGATAATGGTAATGAGAGATCTCTGAGTACATGACATGATTTAATTATTTGTTTTTTTGTTTTGAGATAACTCAATTTAGTCAATTTTTCACCTTGCTTGTTCTTAATGTTTATAATGCAGATTATTTTACAGGTGATGTGTGTTGTGATTCATTTAATCTTTAAAGAATTCATAACACACACATTCAGACACACGTACGTGTGTGTGTACTTGGGACTAGTATGATCTGATTGGTCTATTATCTCAAAGTTATTAATTTGAGAGATTTTCTAATTTCTAATTAGTGGAAAGTCATCAAATTGATATTGCATTGTTGCCACTGGTTAATTGGTACATTCCAATGTACCTTTACATAGATATCATATGAGATAAATAGGCTACACCCCGCAGCAAACTGTGGAAGCAAAGCACTCCTGCGCTCTAAACCTCATTCATTTTTCTTAATATTTATGCTGTTGTAAGCATGGAGATAGACACAGAGGACAACAGCATAAATATAGAGAGAATTTAATGATGTTTACAGCTCAGGGTTGCAATGCTTTGAACATTACATAGCCATCTGCCGTGGGGCTTGGTAGGGAATGTATTTAATGATATCTAGGTTTCTCCTCTGCCCGTTGTCCCAGACAAAATGGCTGTCCACTTTCAAGACTTCCTTATCATCACAAAAAAGCCGATAAAGTCATGTTTAGTGACAAAAAGGTTTATAGTTTGAAAGTAAAATATAGGTTGTTACCATCAAATACTTGAATTCTGGCTCTCAAGTGGCGCATCTACAAGGTGTGCGACTATTAACCTGGAGATTGCAAGTTTGAATTGATGCCACAGCCATCTGTGACTGGGAGTCCATTGGAGCTAATTGGCTGAGCTCTCACGGGAAGGTGGGATGGTATACACTCACTTCCCTGTCGCTCACAGCGATCACCAGCCAATCGTGGGCGTCTGTAAGCTCAGTCGTATGAGGGGGCGGATAGCACTTTCCCTCCGAGTGCGTTAGGCCGCCCCCAAATACGCATGCACGGCAGTTTGAAAAGAGGCGAGCGGTAGCATCGCATGTCACGGAGGGGGCATGTGCTTGCTTACGCCCCTCCCTGGTCGGTGGTGGTCATGTGATAGGGAAGGCAAAAAGTTGACGGGTGGGAATCGGATATGACTAAATTGAGGTGAACCCAAAAAATATGTTAAATAAAAAACACTTTGTTCACTAACTGTACTTACAGCTTTTTAAAATTGTTATTAATATTATTTTAAAGGAAAATATACATACAAGATTTATTTCTCAGAGTTCATAAAGCTTACGTTGTTTATATGATATACCGCTATATTTCATGTATAGTCAGGGGCATTACATGAATGAACACTTCAGGGATAATATTATTGGGCTGTTCAGTGGTGCTCTAGCAGCATTTTTTTTTCTTGTGTAAGAAGAAAAAAAATCAATTTTCCCTCATAACACACAATTAAGCTTGCATGTTGGCAGATGGTTCGAGTTGACCCTTCATTAACCAAAGTCTTAGTTAACAGCATGGGTCCCAAATTGCCCATTGAGGCACACCTTTGAAATCTATTGCTTGCTGCTCTCTAGAACCCAATCATGAACTCAAATTTCTAGAGCATCCTCTCAATTTAGCAACAAACAAAAGCAGGTTTGTGCTGGAGGTATAGCTGCTGAAACGTAGCAGAGTGAAAATCATGATGAATGCCATACCAAGGGACTGGACCCTTGAAATTCTATTTACTAATCCAATTTAAAGGCTAGGAGGAGACGTTGCTGCGCTAGTCCCTGTTTGGGGAATACGTGCGCTCTCCTTCTCCATTAGGAGTGACAGCTTATTCTACACAAACCTCATGTGGACCAACAATTGGATTTGCATTGAATTTTGGAAAGTGTCAAAGTGGACCGCTGCACAGTTGGGAGCAGTGGATCTGACGTCCGCAATTAGTGTCAAAGGGAGGAAGTGGCCTCTGCGGTGATACAATTTGAATAATCTCCTTATGGGGGTTAAGCGTATTAAAACAGTGAGGTGGGCTGTCTGACCTGCTTGTTGGTAAGTTCAGGGGTCTTGTTCAGCCGCCTTAAAAAGTAAGACAACTCAAAAATCTGTTTATGGTCAAAATGAATAAACTGAAAGCTGATAATGAAATGCATCTCCATTTACAGAGACGGGTGAACATAGCTATGCTAAGAGCTCGTGTACAATTACATTGTGTGATGGCAGTATGAAAGCCTTTGGGACTAGGGGTGCACAGATCACATTTAAGACTCTCGGGTCATCTTCAGTAGAAATGCCTGTTTGTCCCTTCCAGACTTGATTAAAGCACATCCATATCCTCAAAGTAATTTGCTCAACAGCAAGACATCTAAAGCCTCACTGAGTCCAGAGGGTTTGAACGCAGAAGTGTGGTGTGTACATATTAATTAAGACATTTACCTTCATTTTTAATCCAACAAAATTAATCCCATAAAAGCGAGCGATCCCAGAGGAGGTGCTCATCAGCCCCTGACGATCTCCCGTAGACATAATCTATTAATACAGTGCTTTTATCTCACCTCGTCCCTGTCAGATTTTATGGATTTTTTCATAAACACGGCCTATACTTCATAAATGTCTCAATTTTCTAGTCTATTAACATTACTTCAGGAGCAGTTGATAAAAGAGGCAGGCGTGCGTGAAATAATGCACCAATAATATGAACTGCTGGAGGCTAGAACAGTGGGATGGCTCTTCAGCGATCAAGAAGAAACAACGCAAGGATGCTATCAACTTGGATAACAAAAACAAACCACTACACAAAGAGGAGGGGGAAACAGTTGTAGGGATGTTGGGTTGAGGAAATATGGGGTTTTATTTATTCATTCATTCATTTATTTACTGACTACTGCATGTATTTTGTCAGTAGTTTACAGCTATTCTCTTTTGACATTGTGTGTTAGGACTGCTAGGATAAGGGCTGTGTTTTGACAGTTGAGGAGCGCTGTCAGTAAGAAATGTCCCCTTACTCATCACCTGTATTGGGAAATGTTTTGTAAAAGCGTCATGTTAATATTTTGTTATTCACCCTTCCTCTCAAAATATGGCTGATCTCATCACTCATTCTCACTGACACTTTAAGAAGTTGTAACTGGGTGGAATGCAGTGGGACAGTAAGCAAAGGAATGCAAATATATACCCCTCATCGCTCCATCCTGGCCTGGGCCTGCATCCGAACTCCTTTAACTTGCACTGGAGACAAGTATTCGGACTCACTTGAGCCAGGTCTCATCAGTTCAGATCAAAAGTTGGCAGAAATAAAGCTGCTCCTGTGTTCGTCCATGCTGCTCCTGTGTTCGTCCATTCAGGATGTCTTATTGTCCCTCTGTTTCTCCCTGCACTGTGTCTACCACTAAGTCTGGGTTTAATACTTTGTGGTGTGTGCATCTGTGTATGTTGCCTTAAACTGGCATCTGTGTGTGTTGCATGAATGCAGTTTTTTGATTATTGTGAGGAGATTAAGGATGAGATCAGTAAAATCAGAACACGCTTCTATGAGATTCCTGGCATTCCCAAAAGCTGTACATGGCCTCGGGACCAACAACATCCAATCAGTCAGGGAGAGGCTCTCTTTAGGTATCAATAAATGTTACCTGTCAATCCAGAAACCTTTTTCTCTTGCTTTCAGGAATTCTGGCCTGGTCATGTGCTTCATGGGAGCTGATTTGGAGCAAAATAATGGATTTTATTTGTTTGGATTTTAGGTTTCAGTAATGATAGCTATTGCAAACTAATTTAAAATCACTGTCGGTACCTTTTAACGTTTGAAAAGTTCATGAATATGCTTAACGAGGTAGTGAGCATGTGTTAGTGTGTGAATGCTGGTAGGTTTTGCAGCAGGGCAGTGGACTGTGGTATGAGTGGAGGGGTAATTATTTATGCACTCCTATGACATTCTGAAGGTGGGGCACAATGTTAGCAGTTGTGTGTAATCAGAAGCTGTGTTATGCGCATTAGCTTCCGACACACGCCATTGATAGGGCTGGTATTAGCTTGTAACAGGCATGGACACTGGAAGGACTGGACCCGTCAAAGAAGATCGCTCACTCCTGCCATGCACACCTTCATTAATGGAACTGCTTGTCAACTCAGCCTAATTGCCTCTAAGCACCTCTTCATGTATTATGAGTGCTTGACTATCTTGGTTCATGCCCACATGCATACACACTTTGGAGTGTGTCAGAACAGTGACCATTGGCCACCCCTGAACCTGACAGAGAAGACGTTTTTCTTTCAGGTGCTCTCTTTACCAGCTTCTGCCCTCTCCACCCCTCCTCAACGCTGCAAGACTCTAAATACTGTTTTCATCAGTAAAAAGCCTCGGCTCAGAATATACACAGACAGATTGATTTGTGCATTTAAAATTCCATGGCAGTAATGGAGGCTTTAATGTGGATGAATGTGTTTACACTTCCGCTCGGTTGACAGGTCTCGGAGGACTGTCACACGGCGGTAACACACATCTAAAGCGAGATGCATGGCGGTGGCACTGCAAAACAGGTTCCACCCATCACAGGCCAGTGACAAATTTTCATATTCAGGATTTCAGGAGAGAGGCGCAATTTTGTAGACGTGGTTTAGTCAACAAACATTAACATTCTAGTGGGATGGATGGGTGATTGGATGGATGGATGGATGGATGGATGGATGGATAGATGGATGGGTGATTAAACGGATGGATGGATGGATGGATGGATGGATGGATGGATGGATGGATGGATGGGTGATTAAATGAATGGATGGATGGATAGGAAGATGTGTGTGACTGAATGGATGGATGTGTTGGTGGGTGGGTGGATGGATGTGTGATTGGTTGGATGGATGGATGGATGGATGGATGGGAGGGTGGGTATGGGACTATGGATGGGTGTCTGATTGG
>JBCNYG010000021.1:38088683-38099737 GCA_039654305.1 Porochilus rendahli | reverse complement strand
AAATCACCTTTCTTCCCCATACTGATGCTCGGTTTGAACTGCAGGAGATTGTCTTGACCATGTCTACATGCCTAAATACACTGAGTTGCCGCCATGTGATTGGCTGATTAGAAATTAAGTGTTTATGAGCAGTTGGACAGGTGTACCTAATAAAGTGGCCGGTGAGTGTGTGTATATATAACAGAAAGGCAATATATATATATATGTATGTATGTATATATGTTTGTATTTTGACAAAACTAATAGTATTATAATAATACTAATTTCTGTTGTATGTTTTTGAGTTTGGTTAAAACCAAATGTCTCATTTTTCATTTAGGTTTGCTATCAGAAAAATCATGTTGCTGGAATTTAGGTGGGATTTATGTTTTTTTCATTATTTTAAACTGTATGTCTGATTTAGTTTCATTCCACAATTTCTTATTTATTTCTGTATGTTTTTTTTTTTAGCCAGTACCTTGAGAATTATTTGTGGGTCAACTACAGCCCTGATGTGTCCAGTAACGGCTATCTGATGTCCATCTGCTGTATAGTTAATGAAAAGTTCAGGGAAAATGTTCCTGCTTGGGAGGTAAATGCCAAAAACTGAACTTTTTCAATACTGTGGTAGTCATTTTTAATCCTGTGTACTTTTGCATGACGTCTTATTTGTTGTGTGGAAGGAATATTGACGGAACTAGTATGATTCTAAAACCACCAATGATTGATGCTGCTGCTGTAACCATGGAAACTGTAATGGGGTTTGCACTGCAGGGGTTCGCAGCTTAGCAGTTCTTTTTCCCCGTAGGTGACGTGAATGCGCTGGGCGGGGTTGACGTCTCTTATAGAGACAGCGAAACTTTACATTCTAGTGACTCTAAGGATGAGAATGCTGGCAGAGATGGGCGTGATGGAAAATCCAAAATGGCTCTTGCAGCGTTCCTGTCGTAGGATGGTTTAGGAACAAAAAGCTGTGCAGTGACGCAGCCCAGCCAATCCAATGAATTTGCTATCACTACCAGGCTGGAACAGCCAATCAGAAAGGCAACATGTCTCTGAGCATGCTTGAAGTTTTTCCTCTTGCACACACTTTGAAAACAGGCATGAACTGATGTCAGAAGGAACCGCTGATGTTTTAAATAAATACTAATTGACCACACGTACCCTTTAAAGCGAAATGAATGAAATCTGAAAACATCAGTTTTGGAGATATTATTAATTTAATGGGGTTAGTAGTTATTTCCAGTTGTATATAGCTTCTCTCCGTCTTTTCATTAAAATTAAGGCCGTGCGGAAAGACCATATAATAGATGGTTAGTCAGGGTCAGTTCTTTAGTATCAGCTCTTGATTTAAGAATTTAGTTTCTATAAACTTTCTGTTCTTTCTCTCTTGTCAGGTTTTTAAAAAGAAGCCCACTCACTTCCCCTACTTTTTTAAGTGTGTAATGGAGGCCTGTTTAACTGGAGAACAACTCGGCCTATTGCTACGGGAACAGACAGTTCTGCTGCTTTTCCTTGATCACTGCTTCAACAGTCTGGTTTGTTTTAATACCTTTTTAAAATCATTTTACGGTGTTCAGTAAAGTGCAGTGCGGCACCCTGTAGAAATGGCTGCTATTTTTTTAAGATGTCCACTAGATGGCGGTGTTATACTACAGAATAATAAGCCATTGTAAACTGTAATAAAACATCTGAGATTTGTAATGATCCTGTGAGCTGTAACAGTGGGAAGCTTTCTATTTTAAGCAGGGTGTGTTTTTGTCCTGATCATGATGGGTGTGTGTTTGTCTCAGGAGGTAGATATAATCCGAGAACAGGTGCAGCAGCTCATTTCTCTCCCCATGTGGATGTGCCTCCTGCCGGTAAGCACTGCAGCATTACGCTCATGATTCGCACAGAGATGGCAGTGTATTCCACACCAACAAACTTTCAGTGACCTCTACTCTTTGTGAATGGTCTCTGCTGTAAACACACAGTTTTTTATTTAATTATTTTCATTTACATTAAAATCCATGAAACCATGATACTTGCTCAGTTGTCATGCATCAGTATTTTCTGTTTTTGATTACGACAGTGTCTTAGATATCTTTGATCTACTCCCGTAATGTTTTACAGTCACGACTCCAACATGAACTGAAAAAAGTCCCCAAGCTGCAGAAATTCTGGAACCTTATAAAGAAGAACTATGATAAAATGGATCCAAAGGCTGCTGAACAGTATGATGCTTGTTTTTTTTTTTCATCTTAATTTCAGTTGTTTTTTTTTTATCAGATTTCCACAGTTCTAATGAAATGCTGTGCTCATCACGCAACTTTTATTTTGACAGAGCCAAGAGGGAGCGGACCTTTCTCTCTGCACTCATAAAGAAGTTCCTTAATGTTCTGATATCCATCCCAGCATCAGGTAAACATCCTGGATCTTATACAGCATTCTCTGTATTTTGGTCAGCAGATAACTCTTGATGTCGATTCAGGGGTAAGCATAGGATGCATTCATTAGTTAGACTACTGGAAAGTGTAATCTCTAGTGTGCTGTCTAGCCTTATGATTTGCTTGCCAAGAAGTCTGTTTAACTGTGCATTAATGTATCCATACAAACGAAAGAATGTAAAGGTATTGACTTTGTGCTGTACTTTGTTTTGTTGTATTATGTCAGTGTTTCAACATACCTGCATGTTCCTGATCCATGTACCACAAACATTTATTGCTTACCCATGAAGTGTAGTATTTCTCTAGAAAATAGCAAGGGGAATATAAGGAAACAGAACAAATCAGATGTAAAATAAGGTTTTTTGCAAACATTTTAAAAGTGAATGGAAGTCAACGGAAGGCTGTTCCTGGCTGAGTGTTTCATGGGGGGTATGTATGCCAGCGTATTTCAGCATCACCCATCCACCCCCTTGTTGTCACAGAACACACAGTGTAACCACCCCCTTTTTCACCAGTAGAATGGCTGTCTGTCCTCTAATCTGTACGTGTGCAACCTCGTCCTCGTCTGCTGGTGGTATTGAAAATCATCCCCCCCCCCGACCTAATAGATATTCCGATTAAGTTTAAGTATTGCTTCTAAGTGAAGTATTATGAATAGTATAGTTTATACATTGTGGCTATTCTGACTTCTTCATTGCTTTAGAGTGGAGCTACTTTTTACGCTCCACAAATTTTTCGCCGTCATCCGGCAGTTTTTGGTGCAGATGGTGCTTTCATTAGCTGCCTAATTCAAGTTGACACCCCAGGATGAAGCGTATGGTGTGCACGATAGAGACACTGCTCTGTCCAGTGCATGATAACGCAGTCTTAATCCTTCTTGTCAGACAGTCTCTCTGCTCTATATGGAGTTGCTGGCTGTGCAGTACACTCATCACGTCCTCTTTGCTCTCCCTGACTCAGTTTTTCCTTTTCTGTTTTAGGCCCCATCTCCATGGAGAAGGTGCACTACTGCGAGAGATTCGTCGAGCTCATGATTGACTTGGAGGTAAGATGGTCGTCATGGTGACAGTCCAGCATATCTGTTGGAGAAGCTTTATTAGTGCTTTAGCCTTGACTGTGTAAAAATGCCATTATATGTGTGATGAATCAGTTATGAATAAAGGGGGATGAACTTTGAGTTGTATGAAATACAGGAAGTGGTAAGTTTGTTGAGCTGATCAACTGACTTCAGTCTCAGGTTCCTCCATGTTTGTATGTCACTCAGTTCTGGTGAGTGTTGTAATTGCCATGGGGCTTGCAGGGTCCCTTAATTGTTTTGAAACTAATATGTAATGTATCGGTTCCCAGCGACTGTGTCATACATATTAAATCTTTGGGGATTAGACTGCTGCACATCCTGCTCTAACACTTCATATTCGAGGTGATAGCTGATGAGGAGCCAGCTGAAGTCTGCATTGTTTCATCTTTTCATGACTGAAGTTTCAGAAAACATCCAATGAAAAGCAAAGACTGTGCTGCATTATGATGAACATGAACCAGTTTGAGTTAAATATACCATGTAGACCACAAGTTATGGCTACTTCCCCGTGTGTGTGTGTGTGTGTGTAGCAGCTACATTATTGCTCGTAAGACTTTGAGCTTCTCAGATGCTTGTCACTGTATGGGGTTGTATGGAGCGGCTAGTAGCTTTGAAAGGTGTTTCGACCCGTGAGACCCTAAACCTCCTTTTTTTTTCAGGCTCTTCTTCCAACGCGCCGCTGGTTTAACACCGTGCTGGACGACTCTCACCTGGTGGTCAGTTGCCACCTGTCCGGTCTCACACAGCGAGAGAAAGAAGGTCACCTCTTCTGCCAGGTTGAAACCTACTTTCTTTGAAGAGTTTGTGATCCGTTTATGATCCAATTCACAAATTTGAAATCTCTCTCTTTTTTTTTTTTAATCTGAAACGTTTTCATCAGTAAGCTCCAAGTTATTATTAGTGCAGAGTTCATGCTGCAGCTTTAGGAGGAACTGTTCAGCTGTGTTGTAATGATGTTTGCTTTTGTGTAGCTGCTGGACATGTTGAAGTTCTACACAGGCTTCGAGATCAATGATCAAACTGGCAACGCCCTCACGGCGAAGGAGATGACCACGCTCCACTATGATCGGATAACTTCACTGCAGGTAAATAATGTGCTTATTATTATTAATATTATTATTATTATAGTTATTATAGTTATTATATAGTTTGCCTGTCTCCTTTAAAGTGGCCTTCATACTATGACAAATTGGCCCAGCATATGGACAATTTTAGCCATCCGTGGCCATACACTGAAGTTAATTTTGATTTCACTGTTATTTGTATTAATTAGTTCCCGTACATTGATGTTTCTTCCATTCGTCAGAAATTGTTATACATGCATAAAAGTTTCATCAGCGAGAAAGCTCTGTACGCACTACAGGAATGTTTTGTTCGTCGGAAGCAAGATTACAGCTAGTTAGTACCTCATTCGTCCACCCCAAGCAAGTTCATTTCTAATCGGACGTCTTGCTTATCACCCACTCTCCAGAGCTTGAACTCTTTCTTCACGGCTCTGGGCTTCTTGGGCTTCTCTGCTAGTACTGTTGAGGATGTGTGAGACACTGAATGGTGAAAAGATGGGACTGGGAGACCTGGATCTTGAGTCTTTTTGGGATGCAGCTGCTTCTTCAGGTGAAGGTGTGGGTGGTGAAGGTGGAGCCTTGCATGTTTACCTGAGGAATGGCTCCTTTTTCTGAGGCATCCGCTACCGATCTCCAAAGTTTTTGGGCATCTTCAGAGCGTCCACAATATGACGGGGAAGAACATTTGTTAAGTCTGAATGCAAATATTTTATAGCTGCGTACAAACGTGATCTGCTGATATTCGCGAGCCATGCAGAGAGCGCATCCATTAAAACATCCGTTAATATTTGTTCAGCATTTGCTCTGGTTTGTTAATGTCAAACCATTTTGATTTTGCCCTCGGGAATGAGTTTGTCACGAATTGATTCTAAATATTAAATATTTGGACTTTTGCAATTTGTTTAAGTTCATTTCTTCCATTCGTTATAGCGTAGTGCTGCTTAATAGGTCATACTTGAGAGCGTTTTGTATAAGCTTGGTGGCTTTTGAGTGTAAAGTGATTTGATGCTGTATCATGTGGCTTCCTAAAAAACTTAAGTCCTACAGAGAGTCCTACATCGAACCTGTTCCTGAAATTCATCACAGCATGTTCAGTGTTCCTAATTTTAATTAGCAATAATAAATGTTTGTTTCCAGTACCTGGGCTTTGATAGTTTATTCTTGTACCTGCTTCTAGCAAACATCAGTCAGTGTTGTGGTCTCAGACGCAGGACTAGACTGGGATTGGTCTTATGTAGTACTGTACTTCTGGCTCATTCTGATTTAGAAGTGTGTTATTAATGATGTTTCATGTCGCATTGCATTACTCTTTTACAGAAAGCTGCTTTCGCACACTTTCCTGAGTTACAGGACTTTGCTCTGTCGAATGTAGCGGCTGTGGACACCCGGGAGTCTCTTACCAAACATTTCGGTCACCTCAGGTAAAAACAAAAAAACAAACAAAAAAGTTTCCACACTAATAATTTGTGGTGCTGTAACAATTTCAGGTATAGTGTTAGATTTATGCTTCACTGAAAGACTTATGGCACTGACAGTACATCATGGGTCTCCATGTACCTTCCTGAGGACTTGGTCTTTGTCTTTTTGTTTGTTTGTTTTTGTTGTTAAACAGACCTTTGCCTGATTGCTTGGTCTATGCTTAAAGACCTCTGTCTGAAACTTCTCTGTACAGATCTTGCTCTCGGTACATCCGTACAGCATAATACGTTTTTAATCTAATATGAGCTTACTAGCGAGGGCTGAACCAATGCGAGACAGCCATTTTTTCCTGGTCGTGAACTCGTTGGGCCAGGGTTGTCCAGCGCAAGTAAACAAGCAGATCTATTCTGCGAGCGACATTCAGCCAATAGGACAAAAACATAAGTTTGCATCACTACCTGGGCTGGAACAGCCAATGAAGAAGGCAACATGGCGCATACCTAATAGCAATAGTGGTGAGGCAGCACTCACGCTTACTTGACAAGAGGACTGACAATGCCTGATGGAAGTGCTGATTCCATATGTGATTGCTTTAAAGAGCTAGTAATACAAATTCACCACAGGTTCCCTTTAAGCAATTTACATTGTGTCTGTATGCAGAAAGTTGTTTTATTTACCCTCTCAGGGCACTGACTGCCATTATCACTCCAGTCTAATATATTTTGGTTGGTTTGGTATTTTGGTTGGTATGATGATTATATATATGTTTTGTTTTTTGTTTTTTATTTATTTATTTATTTATTTATTTAAATAAAAAATCTCTGGAAGTGAATGCAGCATATTATGTGTAAAATTGGTTTCGTAGCCTTGCACCTATTCCTGTATATGTTTGCTCAGAGAGTTAAATGGCCATGTTGCATGTAGAATTACATCTGTTTAGTGGCTTGCTAAGTGACAAGACTCGGGTCGTTGAACATGGGACTAGATGGGAAGCTGTGCAACTAGATGGGAAGCTGTGCCTCATTAATTTAATCGATTTGTGAGAGCCTGACAATAAAGTCTTTTAATAGCTGCATTTATCAGACCATAATAACCCTGGCACACTGTAACGTTGGCTATCTATTAACCATGTGTGTGAATTCAGGTGAAGGAGAGAAAAAGAGTGATCGATGTTTTGGTGGTGGTGTTGGAGATTTTTCTTTTGCTGAAAGAGAGCTAGCTTGGGTCAGAGTTTCAGAATAATTTTTTTTCAGGATTATTTACATATTTATTAACTGATTGGATGATGGCGTAAATGATTACCACTCTTTCACTCACTCAGTTATTTGCTGAACCGCTTAATCCTTTAGCTGACACTGGGCAAGGGCAGGGTTTACCCAGAACAGCTCACCAGTCCAAATCAGGGCAAACACAGACACATAGCCATACACACTCACACTCGGTTCTGAAAAATTGAGGTCCAATATCATAAAAAATTTCCTGTAAAAGTGTAACTATAAACAATGTAGGTCAAATTGCTAAAATATGTCTAGAAGTAGTCTCTTACATTTGATTTATTGTAATATTTATTGTCAATCCGAATTCCCAGTATAATAGTTTTCTCCTATCAGACACTTTAAACAACTTCTCAATAAAGTCTCCGACCCCTTTATTGCGCTGGTCGATGTCTCTTTGGTACGTATTCCACTGTTTTTATTTGTGGCAAATCATAACCTGTGTTATCATTGCAGTGAGTAATCCCATAATTCCACATATGCATGCACATTGTTTTTTTGTTTACATACAAGAAATCCAAGCATGTGTACTGAGTGAGCTTTGTTCGCTATACTTGAGTCAAGTGGGAAAAGAACCTTTTCATTCTTGCATGAAATGCTCCTTCAATAGAAATCATTTTGACTATTCAAGATATTTTTGAGGGGTTTTTTTTCCAGTGTATCTGTTTACCAAATTTTGCTGTTACCCATTGTTGTTAATAAACCTGAAAAGCTAGTGAGAGAGCTGCAGCTTAATTCTTCACAGGGTATTTATTTATTTATTGAAATTATTTTTAACAGTTTCTTATCTGATCATGCAGTTTTGACAGTAGTAGGTTTCCTTGTGTCCGGTTTACTCAGGTTTGGATCCTAAGTGTTTATCTTCTCTCTGATTTCCCGCAGTTCCAGCACCCTTCACCAGGTGGCGTCATACCTGTGCCTTTTACCTGCACTTCCAGAAGGAAAAGACACATCCTATGACAAAGAGATGCTTTTAGAACTCCTGGTAGGTTTAAAATCAGTTTTATTTAATCCATTTTTAATTAATTTACGATCACGCCACTTGCTTACTTAAAAACTGAGTATAAGAGTGTTTTTGTGTGCAAAGTGAAATTAATTGTTGATGTTGACCTTGAAAGATTAAGCTCTCTTTCTTTTTGGCTCCTCGTTTTTTTAAATCCAATTACAGTTTGTTCTTAGATTAGTGGTCAATAAGCGCTCTATGTGGAGAGTAGCTGGAAATGACAGGATGTTTCTCGCAGACCTTTTCTGATTTTTCCCTTCAGCTCCTCATACACTCCCACAAGAAGCCTTTTTCACCACCTTCATCAGCACAACACCTCCTGTCCTGCTTTATTCACAATTATGCTCTCAGGCTGTCCTACAGAGCTTCAGGAGACACTTTACCATAATTAACCCTTTGTCTTGTTTGACCCAGTGTCAGGCCAGTAATTTAAATGGCCTGTGTTGCCCCAGGCAATTTAAATCTCACTGAAGAGGCCATTATTCTGAGTGAAGCGCCGGTTATGCATGTGGAAAAAGTACCTTTCTACATGTTGTTCTCAGAGAAACAGCAAAAACTGTTTTTACATATTTGCAGGTACATACAGCAAACATGAGGATTTAGGATTTTTTTTTTTTTGTTATTTACTGAACCGCTCAATCCTACAAGGGTCGCGCCGTCTCTCAACAAATGCCGGTTACACCTTGAACATCTCACCGGTTCAAATCAGACACACACACTCACAGCTAGGGGCAATATGGAACAAACAATAAGCCTAATGTCTTTGGACTGTGGGAGGAAACCTTCATACCCAGAGGAAACCCGCACGAGTGCATGGAGAACATGCAAACTCCACACAGAACCACCCTCACTAAGCCTGGGGCTCGAGCCCATGACCTGCTTGCAGTAAGGCGGACATGCTTACCTCTTTGTTACCTTGCCACCCTTGTTGATTTGTGTCAAACATTTTTCAAGTGTTACTTCCACACAGTATTTTCATTTTTCATATGAACTGGACCATGTTCCCTGTATATGCTTGTGGAAATCTGTGTTCGGTTGTCCTTTGGATATTTTTACCCCAACTGCTGCAAATTTTGATTTATTTTTTTAAGCACAATGTGGAGATAAGAAACGCTGTGTGAAGAGAATCCTAATGCCCTGGTACCTTTTCATGACACACAGCAGACAATTTCTCACTTCTTTTCACACACTTTGTTATTCTCCAGGTTGGGAGGGGATGACGTGTACCCACTGCTCCTTCTGTCTGAGACTGAATGTACTATTCCGGAATTCTCATAGAAATTAGTGTCACCCTGATGAAAGTTTTTAAGAGCCCTAGTGTGCATACTATGGACGTGATCGATCATCCGGATACTGCTTGGTATTATTAAGTGTACATGCTGATTTTTGTGTACTAATAACTTGGAAATATGCATATTTGGTGCAGCCCTACCCTGAATAGGGTCTTATATTATGGGATGTATTATTCTGAGTGGAAAAGATCAACACCGGAAAGTTATTTTTCTGTTTTTACTTTAATGAACCCAGTTTGTTTCTCCTTTGCACGCACAGGTGTCGCGTCATGAACGCAGAATCTCGCAGATTGAGCAGCTAAACCAGATGCCTCTTTATCCAACTGAGAAGATTATCTGGGATGAGAACATCGTCCCCACCGAGTACTACTCTGGAGAAGGTTTGTATCTTTTTTCCACTGTGAAAGAGTATAACACAATAAAACATGAGCCAATCACATTATAAATGTCATGCGATTGTTGTACAGGCTGTTTAGCTCTACCGAAGCTTAATCTACAATTCCTGACTCTTCATGATTACCTGTTGAGAAACTTTAACCTCTTCCGCCTGGAGTCGACATATGAGATCCGACAGGACATCGAAGACATTGTGTTGCGAATGAAGCCATGGTAAATAATGAACTGTGTTTTCATGCCCATCATGTAGTACATAATACAAGTCTTGCTAAAACTGCCCTTTGTCTGCTGTAGGCAGTCTGAATATGGTGGAGTGGTGTTTGGTGGATGGGCCAGAATGGCACAGCCCATTGTGTCCTTCTCCATTGTTGAAGTGGCAAAGCCTAACATCGGAGAGAACTGGCCTGCTCGAGTCCGTGCCGACATCACTCTCAACCTCAACGTGCAGAACCACATCAAAACTGAGTGGGAAGGTTGGTCTGTCCTCTTCTGCACATTTACATCCATCCAGTAAATCTGTGATAAATATGGATGTAATGGATTATTAATGTACATTCTGGTTTGCATATTATCATTTCTCTTGATCTTATTGACATTACTCATTAACATTACAGTGATGCAAATGTTAGGAACAGAACACAAACCTGCTGGGAAAAAATTGTAGTCCTTAATCCTTGCTGTGTTTAATTATAGTCAGTTCAAGGGAGAAAGCAATGTTGAAGAAAAACACACTTTTATTATATACCACCCTGGAATGATGCGATCTGATCGGTCTGCTCTTTCAGGTTTAAAAACCATTATTCAGAGTGGATAATGCTGGAATAAAAATTACTGGCACTTTCAGTTTATTGTGGTCAGTTGGAGCAAGTGGCTTCTTCGTGCTTTAAAACGGAAAAATAAACCATAAAAATTTACTGTTTTTTTTTATTCTACATAGTAACACATATTTATGGATGATGGGTAATAGTGATATGAATCTAACAACTCACGATTCAATTCGATTTCGATTTTTGGGGTGACGATTCGATTCAGAATCAGTTCTCGATTCAAACCGATGTTTAATTCATAACCATTACAAACAAAGGGAGCCAATTTCACAAGTAACTACATTCTTCTATAA
>JBCNYG010000021.1:38056038-38067170 GCA_039654305.1 Porochilus rendahli | reverse complement strand
TCCCTCAGTTGACACGAGGAAGAAACCTTGAGAGGAACCAGGCTCAGGAGGGAAACCCATCCTCATTTGGGTGAGACAATAAAATATAACCACATAAGATAACTTCGATAACATCAAAATTCATCTTTTGTGTTCTTTATCACTTGAGAGGTGGGACTGACCAAAACCAAATCTTATTCAGATTTATAGTTTTCAGTACACTGTCTTATATAATAAAGTTTACTGGTAGACTAAATTAGATAATTGAGAAAATAAAGGTAATAGAGAATTTCATAGTCTGTGTTTATTGTACAGTTTAAGATTTTAAATTGACACTATGCATCCCTGTCCCTTATATTACTCTGCCTGCAGTTCAGTACGCAGAGCTTTTGCTAGTAGTTAAGTGATTTTTTTTCAGTGCTCCATCACCTTACACCTACATGCATGCAGAGGAAAAAAAACTCAAAGGTGCGAGACCAACGGCACTGTTAAACATAAGCGTAAGACATTCTGCCATTAAGCTTTGTCAAGGATATAACAGGTTGTAGAAAGTTGTGAGGGCTAAATTGTCTTGAACTTTTGGTCTGTAAATTATTTGTCCTTGCAAGTCTAAATCTGGACTACATGAATTCGAATGAGTCACGATAATGCTACAGTCAGGGTTTTATAAAGCCACATTTCTTTATTTTGATGATATGTGCAGGTGTTGCCTGAATATCACATTGTAACCAACCTACCAATGTTTGCCAATAATGGTATAAAGTTACCATTTAATGGTGAATCATTGTTTTCTGTGCTGCTTATAAATTCCAGAAATGTTTCACTGAATGTCACATTAGTAGACATTAGTTTACTGTTATACCTAAAGTTCTGCAAGTTTCTCATACAGTTTGTCACATTTTTCTTCAAGTGTTCTGTTGTGTTTCTTTTCTGTATGCAGAACCTTGCTGAGGCGGAATATTCTGTGGCTCTGTACATGTACATGCGTCTGTTGGGTTACCCAGCAGAGCGCATCAGCATCCTCACTACTTACAATGGACAGAAGCATTTAATCCGAGATGTCATCAACCAGCGGTGTGGCAACAACCCCTTCTTCGGCCCGCCCAACAAAGTAATACCAAGTTCTCAAATACGTTTGTCTCTGCTGACTGCTTATATACTTACCATGCATAAGGATAACATGACTTTGTGTTTAGGGAAACAAAATAAGAAACTGTCTCTTTAACAATCCTGTCAATGTACTGTGAATGTGTTTCCTCCTGTCTGAGTTAAACAGAACCCAGAGTTCAGCGTTCGGTTAAATACCTTTTTAAATTAGATTTGACCGGTGTGAGACTGACAAAGAGACTGAGACATTCACATAGAGTGCATATTTGATTTAAGAATCAATGAATAGGGATTACAGAAGTAAACATCCATCCAGTACTTAAAAACCAAACTCAGTTCTGTATTTAACAGGAAAAATTATCTCTCTCTCTCTGTTTCTCTCTCTCTGGTGCCAGGAGATGCGGGTTTATTGAAATAGATCAGCGACGAAAATGTGCTGAATTTCTGAAAGGTCGCACAGTTTAAGTCTGGCCAGAACGCTGCTGACAATTTGTCAGAATTGCTAAAACAAAACAAATGTCACTTCAGGAGTCTGTTGTAGGCACTCTAATTCGAGACAAGGTGGAAAGGCAAAACAAACACACAATTTTGCAAATCAGATTCTTATTAAACTCTGGACATGCTCTAGAGAAGCTAGGAGCATTGAGGGTACACACACTAACATGCTGCATGTAGTTTTAGAGGAAAACATCACATTTACATATAGATAGTGTGGAGAAAATCGTATATGTCTGTCAGCTGCTTACTGCTGGGAGGATTGTTTATTTTAAATTGTTTCTTTTTTATGATTTTCCCTTGACTACTCACATGCTTACTTTGTTAACGGGCATTTTTATGAAACAAATCACTAATATGGACCAAAAGTAGATTTAGAACTCCGCCACACACACAAGTGACATACACAGCCAACAATACGGTAGGTATAAAGCTTACATAGTCAAAGATAGAAGAACACCTATTTTGGATGAAAAGCACCTCTTTTCAGATACTGTAAAATTTCAGTTTGCTAAAATTCTGTATGAAATCATTTTTAAATAATCCCAAGTTTGCGTATCATAAATTCGACAGGCTGAAGCAGACTCTGTCGCTGCTGGAGACCTGCCAATAAATGTTGCACTTCAGTGACCATCTGCCGAGAGGCATTTCCCAATTCAGTTCCAGACTGAGGGTGCTAATGAGAGAAAGGAGCTTGTATCCTAATCAGCAGATTCTGATCAAGCTGAGGCTCTGTGCTGTTGTACTTTGACCCATCATGTTCTGCCTTGGTGAAATGTAAAGAAAGCCTTCCAACCGGTCTCGTTACACTAATAATGTGTATTTTTCAAAATCAGGTAGTTTCTTTACATTTTCAAAGTTGCAATCTGTTAAAATCCATTCAATACATGCATTAGCCTGTTTAAAAAGGCCGCTGTTTGGAGTCCATTTCACATTCTTCCACATTTGGAACGTCCCACTTTGCGCAGTACAGTGGCTCATGTATTGATAGGAACTGACATAAACTGTCCGTGTAAGCTTTGATTAAGTTTGGGTGTAATTCCACTTTCAGTTTGATGTAAGTCATGGATTCCCCGAGCCCTTGAGCAGAATACAGTAAACAGTGTTGGGAAAACTCACTGAAGGTGAATAATAAAATGCCCTGCCATGCTGCACCAGCTGGAGAAAAGCAGGGCAAAGCATTTTGGACATAACCACATGGCATATCTAGTCCATCATCTTTCTGAAGGCTGGTCCTCAGGGCTAGGCCATAGCTGTCGGAGCCAAGCTCTGTGGTTGATGGTTTGCAAAAGCAGGGCATTTGAGGCAGTATTTGAAAAAGAAGCCACAGAGTGCTGAAATTGCCTGTCTAAACCTACAGATCTCACTGCTTCCTGCTTTTGTAAAGTGGCATATTGTTGCTCACGGTGCTGCACCTGTTCTGTATAGCAACAGAGAGCTGTAAATAGATGGCCCTTTCTCTTTTCCCTGGTTTTCTGTTCTTTTGTCCACCAAAAGGGCTTAGCAGTAGACTGCCTCGGTGGACTGGATGTCTGGAAATAGTTCAAGGCTGAGATTTATTTAAAGGTGGTGCCTATTTGTCAGGGAGCACGTTAGTGGGGGTCTCATTTTTCTGTTTATCAGGCCATGATCAGACAGAAGCAGCCAGCGCTACTGCACTCTGATAACTTACAATGATTTTATCAGCCTGCAGCAGCTTCTCTCTCATCGTTTGTGTGTGTGTGTGTGTGTGTGTGTGTGTGTGTGAGAGAGAGAGAGAGAGAGAGAGAGAGTGAGCGAGTCTGTGCAGCTTGCAGCATTACTGTACAGAGAATTGTGTTTAAAATGTGCTTCTTTTTAGAATTTCCTTTTCTCTTAATCTTAATCTGTTTCCTTAATTTCCCAAAGCACATTTTCATGATTGCACTGTAAATCTGATCATAAAAAGTTCAGCTGCACATGTAGGTAAATAACCGTCTGTGGTTTTTGCATGTCTCATTTTGGCTTTTTGTGTGTGTGTGTTAGAAAATGGCTGGGGCTTGCAGCTATAGGTGTACTAAGAAAAAAAAAAAAACAACAACAAAAGAACTAAATTCTATTTATCAAGTAAAAAAACAGCTAAGCAGGAACAACACAGCCTGTATTTAAAAAAAAAAACCTGTGATGGTATTTTTTAGGTAACAACAGTGGACAGGTTTCAGGGTCAGCAGAATGACTACATCATCCTCTCGCTGGTGCGCACCAAAGCTGTAGGACATTTGAGGTAAGCATTTTGGTTTTGTACACAGTTGCTGAGTATATTAATGTTGTCATGTGACCCTCCCCCAAACCGCACAGTAAAGAAAGAAGGGAACAATGTTGGTTCTCCTTCCACGTGTTACCTTCTGCAGAATCAGAAGTGTTCCGGGAGAGGCTTGTATGGGCAGAATGAGTGTGGGGTACATGTACTGAATGATTGGGGCAAAATGTCAAGCAATGCAAGCCTTTATGATCAAAGCCCTAGCTCTGAATGCTTCTTATTATCCACTTCATTTTGGTAGGGTGTGGGTCTGCATGTGTGAGTGAGTGAAAGAAAATCCCTCTGATTTACATGCATTTAATATTTTTTGTAATATTCATGACTCCTATTTTAATATATTTCATATTTCATAAATCTCGGATTTATGCCCCAATATTTTTTTTTTCACTGGAAGAATTTTGCCATCTCTTGGTGTGTTTACTGTGAGTATTGAGACTGGCTCAGCACAGCACGCTGAACCTGCAGTCTAGAAATTGAGTTTTAGTCTAATGAATAAGTTATGGCTTTGTATCTGTGCTCTGCTAGCTTAATATCCCTAAAAGCACTAGAAGACTATAATCATCTTAAGAAACATGCCGAGTTGAAGTTAAACCGTTTACTGCCAGTCCTCTCAGCACTGCTTTTCCTCTGATCCTTTTTTTATTTATTTTTTTTATTGGCTTAATTCAATCCATCTTTTGGGATTTCATTTAAAATCCGGTGTAGTGTTTTGTAGTTTGGATGGATGGACCTGCAGACATACTGAAGGAAAGTCTCCCCCCCCCCCCCCTTCTCTATCTTAGTCAAGGAAAATGAGCAACATTGAAAGTTACTTCGGTTTTAGTTTTGGTTATGTCTTTTATGAAGTCTTTGTTCAATGTTCTCCATTTGATTCATTCGTTCTGTTTCCTCCAGTTATCTATTAATAATGGAAAAGCACTGATTTGTGCTCCATTTCTTTAACAGACACTGTAGAACACTAGAACCAAGACAGGCTAATGCCTGCCAGAAGTGGATCCTGTACTGATGTACATGCGTGCAACATCTGATCTTAATGAATAACATTTTACATCTATATCAGGTTTTGCTTGTAATTAAAGTTATTTCATTGTTGAAATAATGTTTGCCACTTTGAGTGGACAGCATAAGATTTGATTACAGTCTGATTGATTTCTTTTCGTTTGTTTTTTTAATAAACTCTTTGAGTGGGGGGCATGAAGAGATGCAGAACTGTACTAGTACTGAAGAAAAGAGTATTTTGTGGTGATAAAAGATCACAAAATTGTACAGATTTTCAGAAAGGGATCCCTTTTTCCCAACCGAACCAGATTGGTTCATTAATATGGATTCACACTAAACCCTTCTCCTCAGACAGTGGAAAGTATTACATTTTCTAATTTTCTGTCTTTTCTCTCTTTCCTTCTTCTCATCATTGGTCTCTCCTTTGGTTACTTCTATTTTTACCTTGTATGCAGAGATGTGCGGCGTTTAGTGGTAGCCATGTCCAGAGCCAGGCTGGGCCTCTACATCTTTGCTCGGGTCTCGTTATTCCAGAACTGCTTTGAGCTGACGCCTGCCTTCAGTCAGCTGACTGCACAACCACTGCAACTTCACATTCGACCTCAAGAGTACTACACCTCTGTGAGTACACACACCTTCACATGTACAAATAATAACAGACATCATTTTAGCACGACGTAACCAAAGAGTTAAAGTATTTTAGCGTGTCATTAAAATCAAATGCTATAATTATGAGCTTTACAGACAGTCCACTCATCTAGAACACCAGTTTAACACACCCCGTACCGATTGACTTTATAGTACACAGTTGTGGAATAATGATACATTCCCAATATCAGACACGAAATAGGACAGATTCCATTGTGCCTCTAATTCACTCCTTAGTGATCAGGTATACATCCTGGTCAATGTGACCTCATGCATGTAAACATTTTAACAATTTTACTCTCTTGGAGGAGGAACTGGAATTAAATCGTTCACTGCCTTGAAATTTGGCTTAAAGACTCTGAAAAGCAGCTTAATCCACAAAAATTACAGTTTAGCTAGTTGGCCAGTAAGCTAATATTATTATGTAGCTAAATATACAGCCTTTATTGGCTTCACGTGTTACATTTGACTGGTTGCTTCGCCTGTGCTTTTCACAAGGCTTTCCCCACAGGAGATATTTCAATAATTAAAACATGTCAAAATGTGGTTCTGTTTTATTACTCCTAACATTGACGGAATAATAGTATTTCTTTTCAGGAAAAGAATTATAATAAATCCAAGTCCTACTGTTTTTTTTTGTTGTTGTTGTTGCTGTTGATGTTTTTTGAGGTTGTGACAGGGATCAATTTTTAGAGGCCCAACTTTATCAGTCTGAAAGCAGTTATCAAGATAAAACACCAAATACTTTCTTCATATTTAATGTGCTTCTGAAACCAACAAAGTTACTTATAACCATGGCTGCATGTCATAAACGGCGTCTCATCTGATTCATAGCAAAAAAAATTTAATGAAGCTTATTATATTCTTTGTGGGAATCTTCAGGCCCTGTTCCACCCACATGCAGCCTGTGCGCTTTCTGTAGAGATTAATCGACCCATTCAAACAGATGTGCAGTGATCATTCATATACACTAACACCACTTTAGAAAGATGTATGCTCTTTTCTGTACCTCTGTAGTGAACGTGTAGAGATGTGAGAATATTCACTTTTTTGTGTATATAATATAAATATTTTATATAAAATTTAATATAAAAAAATATTATTTTTTGCCTCCAATAAATCATTTTCCTGTATTAAGCATAGACAGGAAGTGGTCAGATAATTCCCACAGCACAGTATTTTCATGAAAAATAAAGTAAAAAAAAAATCTCTGTCTCCTTCCAGACTGAGGCACGCTCGAACGAGCCTGATCAGGTAATAAAGAACATGCCAGAGATGGCCAGCCTAGTCTACAATATGTACATGAATATACTACAGAGAACCCACCAGTACAGACAGGTAAGCACTTCACTTTCCGCTTTCCTTTTCCAAACACACTATTATTTATTCATCACAAAGCCATATTTTTAGTTGGAGACAACTGTTAGATCAGCTATAATAGTGATTTCGGTTCTGCATGTTGAAACTTAAGCAGTGTGCATGAGTGCAGTGTTTTAAATGAGAGATCAGTTGCTGCTAATGAAGGCCTGCTGTGCTGAAGTGTGGAGTAAGCTAAAGATCCTGCCAGCCCTCTGCTCTCAAACACCCACTCCAGAGCAAAATGTCAATTTGAGAGCCTCTGTTAGTCAGTGAGGCCATTTTACACCAGAAGCAACCAGACAAGTGCATCAGCACAGGCAGAGTGTGGAGCAATTATTGTAAATATAACACAGTGGTTGTACTGATCTTCAGGCTATTGTGATCATGTCGCCTTTTTCCGACATCAGTCAGCAGCTGCACATCTTTCTATTTTTTTACATATGAACATAATTTTTTGCTTTGAAATGTTTACATTGTTGGCATAAAGAACAAGTATTTTCAGGCATAGCTGCTCTGCTATTCCACTGTGATGGATGTGCGGTCTGGTATAAAATGGGCTTTAGGTGAGTTCCTAATTAAATGAAGGCTAATTATATTTGAGTAATAATAATAAATCAATCATATTTAATTTTTATAAAAAATTCTGCAAGTCAAATTGATTTGTTTCGAACTAGACATCAAGGTCGTTAAAAATTCAGTTTGCAACATGAGTTGAAGCCAAGTAGGGTTACAACGCCATGGTTTAGAATCTTTATCTTAAGCCACATCCAACCAAAGCCAGGTAAAAGTGCAAATAGAGATTTTAATTCTGTGTAACTCGGACTGGCACTGGACATCCAGAGGTTTTCACACCACTTCTTGTGTGGTACTACTTGTGCTATAAAGTAGACGTAAACACAAGACTGGCACTACGTGGCATTTCGCGTGTATTAGGAACATGTGGAAGTTGACGCCATCTTACCAGAGACTGGTTACACTTGACAACCAGGCTTTATACATGTAGGTCAAGAAATTTTGCTTCGCATTGTGCTTTTTATTTATTTATTTATTTTTTTTTTGAGTCAGTGTTATACATGCTGGTAGAATACAATGATACAAGTAAAATTCAACAAATATTTAGACTTTAGGTTTTTATCTATACAAAAATTGTTTATGTCTGAGTTTTCCCACCACCTACTCGTTCAGACAGGTTCCCTCTAGAATCAGCGCTCCAGGGAGGGTTGGAACCTCCACTGCTGTTGTTTTCGATCTCCTAAACAGACAAATATAAGGTTTATTTGTAATACTGGGACAGTCCAATGTTTACCAATGATATTAAGATACAGGTGTACTCCTGTGTGCTCAACACACTGCATCTGGACCCTTTACTACCACCAGGAGCGCAGACTCAACACCTTCCGTCTGTGCAATCTCAAGAGAATTCTGGACATCACTTGGCAAGACTATGTCCCAAACAAGAATGTCCTTGACCAGGAAGGCATCCCAAATATGTTTGCACTGCTCACCCAGCTGCAAGCTCTGTCATGTCAGGTGAATGAACGATGGGCGAATACCCAAAGACACCTTGTACGGTGAGCTTGCCACCGGTACCAGACCCATCGGAAGGCCTGTCCTTCGCTACAAGGACATCCGGAAAAAAAAAACACGAGGGCAGGCAACCCATCAGGCTTGGAGAATGCAGCTGCTGACCACAGCACCTGCTGAGCAACTGTGGAGATTGCCATTCAGAGGAGTGAGCAGAGGAGAGAAGAATACTGGGAGGAGAGGAGAGTGCGCAGACAGCATAGTGTAGCATTAGCATCTACAGAGCCAGGCTTAGATTTCACCTGTATCAACTGCAACAGGGCCTGCCAATCCAGGAGTGGACCACCCAGCCACAGCAGGGGCTGTAACTTTACTAAAGACTGAACCTTGCTGCAAAACTCCATTGTCTTCTGAGACAGACGGATGCCATCAAGAAGTACATGTGCACTGCACTGTACGGTCTTAAGATTGTTAACTGATTTTCAGTCACAGATCATAATACCCCTGTCAGGTTTGTTGTGATGTCTCAAGTACAGGGTCTACATAAACATAAGTCATTGTTTCTGAAGCTTTTATTTTCCTCTGTTTAGATTATAATGCAAGTATAAATGCTTTAATGATAAAGTAGAGTTTCAGTGGGGAAAACGCTGCTTCAGTGTGGATGGAAGAGCTAAACCAAGAATGCTGTGTTCTCAGATTCACCTGGATTAGTGTGGTCATAGCCTTACTCTGTATGAATGCACTTAAAGTAATAACTACACCATTATGTATGTTATGTTGGCTTCCAATGATTTATTTGTGGTGTTGTTATTCCTAATTTATTCATTCATTCATTCATTTTTTATTTTAATTAATTTGTCTTTTCATAGCTTTTATAGTTTCATAGTTTTGATATACTGTATTAATGCATCAAGGGAAATTTTGGCCCTGTGTTTAATCCATCCAAAGTGAGCACACATGCCTAAACAGTAAGCACACACACTCGGAGCAGTGGCCTGCCACACACTGCGGTGCCTGGAGAGCAGTGGGTGAACAGGGGTGAGTTGCCTTGGTCAAGGGCATTTCAGCCATTAAGTGACCATTAGGTCCCCAAACCCACTTCTCTAACCATTAGGCCACAGCTGCCCCCAAACTGATTGCTTGTCCACCTTCTGCAATTCTATTTAAACACATTAATTTGTTTCGCTAAACCTCAAATGGTCACACTTGATCTAAGACGATTGGTTTTTCTTGTGAAACAATTTAAACATAAGGTAGACTTGTATTCAAACTTATTGGAAAATGATCTGAAAGCAGTTTAAGAGGCATAACTAGGTCTAGACTACATTACTGTGAGTACCATACAAACAATTGACCAAGTAGACTGTTAAAATGATCTGAATTCCCATGAATAGAAATACACATTATAACTGAGGAAAAGCTGCACAACCTCTTGTCCAGCAAGATATATACACACTATGTATGTCTACACACACAGTGAGAGAGTGATATTGATATACAGAACTCATTTGCTAACTTTATTTGCTGTATATTACAATCGCTTCCTCTCAAATAAACTTCCAAATAGTGATATATTTGTTTGTTTTTGTCTTTGTGCAACAGCAGATTCTTCCACCACCACGTCAGATCACGACAGAGGAAGAGTCAGACGTGAATATGAGGGAAGAGAAAGAGTCAGACGTGAATATGAGGGAAGAGAAAGAGTCAGATGTGAATATGAGGGAAGAGGAAGAGTCAGACGTGAATATGAGGGAAGAGGAAGAGTCAGACGTGAATAAGAAGGAAGAGGAAGAGTCAGACGTGAATAAGACGGAAGAGGAAGAGCAAAAAGACAGTCAGCCTGAAGGAGAGAGCAATGAAGGTGGAAGAGCAGATAAAACTGAACAGGAAGAGTCTGAAGTGAAGATGGAGCAGGAGTCTGCTGTGGAAGAGCAGGACACAGAGGAGCATGCTAAAATGCCTGAACATCCAGGAAGAGACAGTGACAGCGGGGACAGCGAGGAGGATGAGCCCTAAAGGGATTCCACCCACTCACTGCACATATGTTAGCCAGGGTCCACTGAACCGTCCACCACCAGGATGTGATTCATTTTTCTTTTCCCTCAATTGGTTTTATTTTCTTTAAAATAACTGCCTTTTGTAAGAAAATATTTGTAACATCATTTTGTAATAAAATTCAACCTAAATCTACAGCCAGCAGAGGTGTGGCGTTTTCTCTGTGTGCGAGAAATAGAGACTAGAAGTGGGACTGCAACAGATTGCAAAAGAAAGTCTTTTTTTGAATTTTCATCCATGCAGCCTACTTCTCTTTATAAACTTCCTGCTTGGGTGTATATCACTTCTTTGCCATTAATGTCATTGTGTCTAAATGCATGCCTGGTGCCACTTCCCCTAAAGTCTTCCTCCATGATATTTTGCTCTTCACTCCTCCCCAAGTGCATGTCCACTGCTTCCTAGAAATTAGTGTTACGCAGAAGGAATTTGTTGCTAGTGTTCATGTACACAGAGCCAGTCAGCCATTTGTTAGCAGAGACTGTGAGACACGGCTCAGTCTTTAACTTGCAGAAATTACTTTTCCTCCAAACACAAGTACATAAAAAAATCTTGTTACATCAGAAGTCCTGAACCAAGAAAGGCTTTCAAAGAGGTATGTACTACGATTAATATTATTATTATTATTATTATTATTATTGAATTTTTTCCGTTAGTGTTGCACATTTACATGCACCTGGTTAAATTATAA
>JBCNYG010000021.1:37979816-38000383 GCA_039654305.1 Porochilus rendahli | reverse complement strand
ATAAATAACTCAGCGGTGAAGACTCCTGAGGGTTATTGGAGCACTTCTGGAATGTTCATAGTAGCCTGGGGAAATAAATATATATTAACCTTAAGATTTTCTGTTTACTGAGGAAGGGAAGAAAGACCTGCATATAAACATAAGCCACATATAGCCAAATGTTCACAAACACTTGACCGATCACACCCGTGCGTGTGTGTTTTAATTCCATTGGAGACGTAATTTTTGCTTTTATAATAACTTTTAAAGTTTTTAATACATTTTGGCATGTGATTATGGGATTTTGCCCATGTAGTCATAAGAGCATTAATATTAAGTCAGGAACATGACAGGTGAGATTCTATGGTGCAGTCAGTGTTCCAGTTCATCCCAAATATTTTCAGTGGAGTTGAGGTCAAGGCTCTACACACCGCCCTCTCCAAACTCAGTAAATCATGTCTCCCTCCTGGACCTTGCTGTGTGCACAGGGGCACCTGTCATCCCTCTTAGTACCAGTCAAGGAAAAATATAATGCTACATCATACAAAGCCAATTGTGCTTCCAGCTTTGAGGCAACAATTTGGGGAAGACACTCAGATGGGCTCAGTAGTCAGGTGTCCACAGTTTTCATCAGTATAAACTGCATTATTACATTTTGGATGTACATATATTTAAGTAGTTTATTATATGACATTTTAAAATTATTGCTTAGGATATTTCCTGTATATCTTTTCTCTTTAAGAAAATGATAAATGCTTTCCTGGAAGCCGCTAAAAATAACAGCACACAGTGCAGATAGCTAACGGCTAACAGCTGGTCAGATAGGCACCGGCCCATATGCAATGTATTGCCCCCACTTTAACCAGTCAGATTGTGTGTACTGTCATTGACATATTACAATATGTATTATATAAGTCTACATGTAAAAAATGTATATATCTTTTTCAGACTCTGCAAATATGGAGCAAAAGAAATTGTGTTTAATTAGTGAAATTAAATAAAAGTAAAAAATAAGTGCAACAGGATCAAGTCTCTGTGGGTTTACTGCTAAAGGCAAAATGTATTTAATGAATTCCCTGCTGCTGCACATTTATCACATTAAAACTCAAGAACGTGTAATGCATATTGAGAGGTTCAAACACCCACCACACATCACTCCAAAAAAGTGGTACTCTAGAGTAACTGTAATTTTTATCATCCACAATCAGCCCTAGAAACATCCTCAGTTAATGATACAGAGATGCCTGAGTGTTTGTGGCTGCAGCATTCAGCCCTCCAGCTCTCAAACATCATTATCTGTAATGACTTTCTGAATGCTGTGGAATATGTCTTCAGAAGGAAAATCAACAGCTTCGTTGAAAAAAAATGGCCAACTGGTTTCATGCTGAAAATGTTGCACAGTTGCAGGAGCGAAAAACAAAGTGGCTTAACAAATGTGATGCAAGCAGATTTACAGTATTGCACTGGTTTCCAGAATGTTTCAGTCCTCCCTAGGAGCATTTTATTCTTTTACATATCAAGCTTATAAATAGTGCCTGCAGGATTGTGGTCATATGAAAGAAAAAAACAGTGCTGTTGCATTCCTACAAAGTGAAAGTAGCAGCCCAGTCCCTGGGACAAATAGGGCAGGATGCGTAGGTGATGTATAACACACCCCAACACTGCAGTCCAGAAGGTTCTCTGAGGCGCAGTCTGGTCCTGCACTCTCTCTGACCTGTACTAGCACTTTCAGCAAAGAGCTGACAGGCAATCCAAAACACATCTGCACTCAAGTCAGCATCTTTATGTAAAATGCGTTTAATCAGACACACTTTCATTATTACTGTGAACATGCCATGAGCAAAGTGTGTGTGCAAGGAAGAAGCTCCATAATAGTCGCAATAATTAAAGGCACTTTCTTTCAAGAAAAAAACGAGGACTAATGTGTTTTCCAACTGTAATGAGAAACACTAATGAGCTGCAGACTGTCTGCAAGATTTACTATGGGGGGAAGGATCTCAACTCCAGCCCCCAAAACCCCCCACCTTCTGCCCAACGCACACAGTAATTAAAGTAACACAGGCCTCCCTACTCCCCCAAATAAAATACATCTGTTCTGAAAGCTCATTAAACTCATAAAGCATCATATACTGTACATGCTTAGGCCACCCACCCACACACACACACACACACACTAATCCAGTCCTAGGATATCAGCTTATATACTGTGACATCAATGTTATGATACAAATATAAAGAAAGAGTACTGGTCGTGACTCGGTTTAAGCTAAAGAAATTTTTTAAATGTTAATTAAAAATATATATTTTTAGAAATTGTTCAAAAATTTAAAATTTTCAGTTAAGCGCAATTCCATGAAAAAAAGCAAAATATAGAATTAAACATATGTTATAGTAAGAAAGCATTTTTTTATTTTGTGGAAAATTAAAAAAAAAAAAATTTTTCAACCGAACGTCACTTTACTGGACAGCAAAGGAACAACCCTTCAGCTAACCAGCTAGGACTGTGCTCACCAAATGCAATTCTATCAGACTCCCGGAATACAACCGGACTGCAGGCCTTCGGCTAATCAGTTAGCTTTGTACTAGCTTCATGTTAACTGTCTTTCCACGAAAAACAACTAAATATGGAAAAAAATATTTTATCACCAGTGTTTTTTAAAAAGATTTCTCTCTCTCTTTCTCTCTTTATAGAATATCTTTTTATAGTTTACTTGATATATTTATTTATGCCTTAATTATCTATACAGCTTAGTCCTAATTAAGGTTGGCATCCATCTCAGCCAACTCTAGGCGAGGACGAGGCACCCTGGACAGCTCACCAGACCATCGCAGAGCAATGCACATAAAAGCATTCACACCTAGGGGTGATTTGGAACAACCAATTAGCCTACTGTGCATGTTTTTGGACGGTGGGAGGAAACCGGAGTACCCAGAGAAAACCAACCCAAGCACAGGAAGAACATGCAAATTCCACACAGAAACGCCCGAGCTGGGAATCGAACCCAGACCTTCTTGCTGTGTGGTGGACGTGCTAACTACTACGCCATGCCACCTATTTTGATATATTTACATATGAAATAACATATAATAGGAGGAATTGATCTTTGTGTTGATTTGCTTAGTTGAGCTTAAACTCCACTACAGGCCTTTCTACAGAAGCACCTCTTGGCCACTTTAGAGTGGGGTGAGTGCTGATGCTCTGATTTGGGAAGTGTAGGCTAAGAGACAGGATGTAGGCTGTGGGAGGTAATCCTGCTGATGCTGGAGGTTTATACGTTAGTCTTGCAACAGCACTCTATACACTCTTTACATCTATTCCTGGCAAGAAATATTCACATAAAAAGGGTGATTCTATAAAAAATGTGCTGATGTGAAGAAAATCCCCAGGATGCACATCTTCATCTGGGAGAATGTTAGATGGTCGGACCTTAAGAAGCCACACAGACACATTCGGTATGCTACTCTGACACAATGCTACTGTACCAGCTCTTTACTACAAAGCCCTCATCATCACTCATATCGCCATTGGTGAGGTTTTCAAATGGCTGAGGGTTATAAAATCCCAACACAACACACACACACACACACACACACACACACACACAGAACGTAAAAATGCACTATTCTGGATCAATTCAAATAATCTACACCAGCTTTGTAGCAAGATCCTGATTATTTACCAGTGCAGCAGATTATTAGTTCAATACATTTTTGGATGTTAAGACATTATGTGGTGCTCAGCATAATTGCACACTTAAAGTAAAAATTAATAAAAATTAGATTATTGAAAGTATAAAATTATTTATTAAGAAATTCATTAAAAATGTTTAACACAGGTGTATTTTGGGTGGAGCTGTAAAACATTTAATATGTATTGTGCATCCCCGCGCTCTGTACCACCTGTGCATTTATGCAGTTATCCAGTGAACTAATCACTGACTATAGAGTGGTTCCCAATGACGGGTGGGCTTGCTGCAAAATTCGAGAGAATATTGATGTGGTATTTTAATGAAAATATTCTGTGGCGTTTACATGGAATGATGTGAAAACACAAAGTGAGTGGCAGAACTACAGATGCTATAAATGCCTTGTTGTTGAGAGAGGACAGAGAAGAATGGCAAGTTAAGAGAACAGCTACAGTATCTCAGATAAACACTCCTTAAAACTGTGCTGAGCAATAACATCTCGGAATACGTAACTCACTGAACCCTGAGACAGCTGTGCTACAACAGCAGAACGCCACATTGGGTTCTACTCTTTTAGCTACAGTGGACACAAGTTCAGCGAAAACACTCGAAAACATCAGCTAACATCATCAGTTGTCCTGTTTTCAATGAAGCCACTGCCACATGACTAGATGCATGGGTAATTGCATGAAAGTGCCATCATTTCTAATAAAGTGGGCAGGGACATCATGTTTTTTATATATTATGCAGTAATCAGTTCTGTGGATTACGTCAGCTCTGCTAATTCTGAGGAGCAATCTGGATATTGTATGCAATTAATCTACAGCATTTCATCGGTTCCAGTGGGACTCTTTCCACTCTGCGTATGACTCGCACTCTCACGTTGTTTTATCTAGGTTGACTGAGTAATTTGGTTAAATTTCTATTTTTATTCCTTGTTTGATGTATTTTTGATTCAAACCCTCCAGGAAGTAAGTTTAAATGTGCAATAAGGAAATAAACTCAATAAAGTCTTAAGGTCTCAATATTACAAGGTATATCTTCATGACATGCACATAAATTATGGTTTTATGAGAGACACCATGAAAAATTATTTTATATATCATAAAAATATAAATATATGTTGCTGACTTCCAAAATACTTCTTCAGCTTTGTTTAATGTGGTTCTGATGTTTCTCGTGCTTATGAGTATGCTCTACTATTTTAACCATGAATTATCAGTTACGTGCATTTTTTATGTAGAAAGCTCTTTGGTTTACCTCATGGCAACAGATCACAAGCATTTTGTGTGTTACAACATGTTTAAACCTCTAGAAACTTGATATGATAAAAGGTGAATATTATTGCTCCTGATGACTGAAAGCACTTTCTTTTTTCAAGGATGAGGTTCCCATATCTCGGGGAAGCATGTGTCAGCATTCACCTTTAATGCAGAGCGCTGACTGGGGTGGAAATTAGCAGATTTATAAATAGGGGATAAAGTGAAGAAAAATAACTTATTTTCATACAAAAAATCAAATCAAATCAAAAACATTTCTTGTTTTGATGGAAAGTGTGATCTATGATATCTATTGTCTGATTCACGCATTTGCTTTTCATAAATATTTTTAAAGGCACCACATGAGTATGGAAAGAATCATATGTTGTTGTATATGCAGTATGCCTTGACTTGATTTTATCTGGATTTGGAATCTACAAAAGGATATAAAATGTCTACACACACACCTGTTAACTTTGTAGCTTTGTGTGATTTAAAAATAAATTAGATTATTTATTAGATCTTTTCCACCTTTAATGCAACAAAACAAACAACAAAATTAAAATGAAAAAACAAACAAACAAAGATGATTTTAGGGGAAAAAACAACAACTGACTTAACAGTAAATTTGATGACCACCCACACATGTTAAGAGGCAACAAACCGGAGCCTGCAGTTAGCACTGATTTCTGAATTCTTTATTCTATCCGTCGACAGCATTATTGCGTCGGACGTTAAACATTAATTAAACATTATTTGCGCCTTTTCACAGCTTCAACAAATTTCTGATGGTGTGATCAGGTATATCATTACAAAGTCATGAAAAAATGCTTACCTATCTAACTCGGTGACTGCATGAGCACTACTGTGAGTGTGCTACAAAAGCCATGTACTGGGTCTCTACCAGTACTTAGCTACACTATGCAAATACTTAGCTGTACACAATGACCAAAAATAACACTTTACTGATTTTCAATCAAACTTGATCTGTCTGTTGATTATATTGAGATATTCTGGAAGTTTGGTGCTGATATGTGACTTATTTTTTGAGTTTTCCTCCTAAAACCACCATAGTGGAAGTGGGTGGAGGAGAAAGAGAACATCAGTAAAACCATGGAAGTCTTAAAAACTTAGAATAAGCTGGTTGCATGTGTCTTTAGAATGAACCAATCACAAACTTACGCTTATTATTAATTATCATAAATCTGCCATCAGTATAACAATTCTGTTTAACCTCAAGTAAAGATCAGCTGTTTCATGACTTCATCTGATTGTTGAAACAACAATCCTTAAAGAGCTTCCAAAACACGTATAAGATCTCATGGTCAAAAGATATTAATCAGGAGGGGTATAGAAGAACTCTGTACCACAAAACTGCTGAAAATAGATACATCTACGATTTCGGAATTAGAGGAAAATGGCAAGTTCCTGTCAGTCTTTGAATATTTTCGATACTGTTTCATTTATTCCCTTTATTATATTACACAGTGTCCATTAAAAAAAGGAAAGAAAAATGAAAACCATTGGCTATGTCCTCTCCTACCCTGCCCAGACAGCCTATTCCTTAAAGCTCACTCTCCCAATTTAATCATACCATGCTGATAATATATGGATTATAGGATTTGCATTGTTTACAGAGGAAGTAGGCCAGCGGTTTAGGAGACATGGAAATGAGCGAATGACTCAGAAAGAGGGAGGGCAGGATTAGATAGCTGCCAGGCCGTGCTTCTCAGTTTGAGCAGGAGGATAACACAGCCACTTGGCTTCGTCACTTCAGGCTTTTTCTTGATTAATGAAGCACAGCTCAACAGCCAACACCCAAACAGCAGCTTCTTCACATCGGTTCTCAGACAGAACAAAGATCTAAATCATAAAGTGACAAAAATTGCATTTCAGATGCGTCTCAGAATCACAGGCTATCAACACCAGCGCTCATACCAGCGCTCATGTATCTTCTCTGATATGTGTGAACACCAGGAGGAGGCCATAGCGGAGGTGTGCTGTGTTACATCTATAAGCACTCCTGTTGCTCCTGAGCTTTACATCAGCAGAGTATGTGTCTATTCAGCACTGTATATGTGTTTCTGTGCTATTTCAGGTACGGCAGCTTTAGCCAGATCAATATGCCCAGAAAGAACACGATGCTTGTCTTCACCTTCCACTGCAGTGCGGTAGGAAAAAAAGCAGAAGACAAAGAACTGGTAATCGTCATTGCACTTCACAGTCATTCTCTTGTTCCCAAATCGAGTCGATTAGGTCAGAGAAAAGTATGAATGTAAATTATAGTTAGATTATTGCAGCTCCTTCACGCATAGTTTAATTTTTCTCTTAAATATCAAAACATATTTTTCTTACTCAGATTACTATTTTACTGTAATATTAATTGAATAATTACTACAAAATACACATGAAGATGAATTACTGAACTGACTGGGTTTTAATGGGTTAAGGGAGTAATAGTGTAATAGTTTCCAACCAAGCCGTGTTCTCCATCTACAGTCGAGTCTCACTTTAAGCGCTTCAGGGTTTGTTCAGCAAAAGAACTACATTGTGCCCCAGGAGGCTCAGCGAGCAGAGCGGAAATGCAGGTGGTTGCACCTGTAGTCTATCAAGTTGCTTGTGATGAGGACTATATAAACACACCAAAACGCGACACTGTGGGAAACACTGGACGAGTCTGTCTACATGGACTCCCTGTACTCAGTACATTGCAAAGTATTACTGAAATTTCTGTTTGCTTCCTTCCGAGTTTCAAGCATCTGCACTGTGTCTGCCTGCCTTAGTTTTAGATCTGTGTTTTGCTTACCTTTGCTGGGTTCTTTATTAAGGCATATTTAATTCTGCATCACTGCATCCACCTCTCATCTTTGTTGCACAGCAGTGTGACGCACACAGCCAATACTACCAAGAAAATGCACTTCCCATAATTCTGCTGAAAGTAAAGCATTTACAGAGCAGTGTCAAACTAAAAATTATTATTATTATTATTTATTAGTAGTGGGAAATGCATATCATGTTTGTTTTTTGTCATGTTTGTTTTTATTTTTAATTTATAAAATAGCTAATAGCTAAAAGTGGCTTCATCGCTATTTTTTATGCACAAACAGTTAAATAATTTTTAGCATTTATTTGCATGACTTAAACTTTTGCACAGTACTGTATATAGCAACTTTGAATGAATCAATTACTGTTCAGTGATAAACACTATACCTTTTTGTATTTATTGTTGACATCTGACTTGTGGAGATCTTTAATAAGTCGTTTCCTGCAGTTCCTTTTTGTAACCCAATGCTAACTAATACATTCCTGTTAAATATATATCCATCCACTGTCTTTACTGATTATCCATCCAGGCTGCAGGGGAAGCTGGTGCTAATCCCACCTGATTTAAGGGGGGGTACACACTGAAAAGGTCGTCAGTCTATTCACAGACAAACAACCATTTACGTGTAAGATGATAGTGCTGACCACTGAGCCACCAAGACCCCCCTCCAAAACACACATTAAATACTAACCCCAACACTTTCTGTAAGATTGTGACAGATATGACTTGCTTCTGGAAATATTCTGGAATGTCCCTCTAAATAATAATGGCCTAAACCACATAACTTCACATGAAGACATATATTTGCTTTTTTAAAAAAATATAATATCTATTTTTTCTATTTTTTTATCATCAGTGTATTAAAATATTGCTAGATCATGAATTCTGACCACAGTGATTGACAGTTACAATGATAAAGAAGAATATAAAGTGTTTTCTTTGTTCATTTATTTGATGTTGAAGGACATCTAGTAGAGCCAAAATAACCCTGTACACTCAAACCTCTGTCACAGCTGGACGCTACACTCTTAGAGCACTACAAAGAAAAATGGTGTGCCAGGCATGCCCTTGTGAGGTACAGAGAATTCGACGTAAAAGAAATGATATTTTCTGACTTCGTGCTACACTAAACACTTTGTGTAGATCCCAGCATATCCCAGTTGATTTTCTGTGAACTGTTGAGGTTTGATATGATGTTTCCTCTTCTCTCTTTTTAGGGATTTCAGAAGAATGGAGAAGAAAATGCAAATGTGAAGCATACAGTGTACATCTATCGGTTTTTCTCTGACCCTTGAGTCAGGTTCCTGACAGGAAGGTTCTATGGAGGTTTGACATTTTCCCCTCTGTATGCCACAAAACCACAGCGCTGCACTTTATACAGTTCATATTGGCCTCAATGGTGGGGTCAGTGCCATTAGGGATACAACATATCCTGATCTGGTCTCATTCCCACTGCAATTTGCACCGCTGGTCATTATTAAACAGGGAGATGGATGTTCTGCCATTTCACTGTCATCTCTTCGCACTTTATTACAAGGTTACCTGGCATGTCACTGCACACGGCTGCTCCCTGTTTTACAGCTCCATCTGCTTGCTGTTTTATGGCAGTCCTGTGCCTTGCTGCCTCTTCATCTGCAGCGTGTACACAGAGAGAAGTCTAAAGACATGTTTACAAATCCTTCTTTCCTAAAAGCACTTTAGAATTTGGTGATTGATATCTAGGCTCACTCTAAATATATTATGCATAATTAGATGCAGTGTAGTTAATGTATAGCCTTGGGCAATTTTAATGCCTTTAAAAAACTGTTGTGTCAAGTGATATCTAATGATTCTTCTAGCTTGAGGGGAATGAAGACAAATGATGGAAGTCACTCAGTGGGGTCATCAGACCACTACCACAAATAACCACAATTGTTGGAAAATAATTTATCTGAGTTACAGTGGGACTTCTCCTTCCTTCCAATTGCCTTTATAAATCCTGCTGTAAAGGGTCGAGTGAGAGGAAATATTTTCCCCCTTTGACTACCAAAATGGCCTGCATGTCTCTGTTGAGAACAGTGATGGAGAAGCAAATAAGAAAAGGGAGATGCCCAAAGGGGGTGAGTGCATGGGAACAAAGTGGCTAAAGGATCAGATGGTAATGCGGCAGGGGTTGTAATTAATCTCCAGGTGGGTGTGGAGGTGGGCTGTGTCGGAGCTTAGTCACACACTGCCACTCCTCTAGGGCCCTTGGGGCCATGCTTCATTCTTATTTATGAGCGTCCGCCACACTGCCGCACACCAAGGCATTGATCGCTCAAGGTCAGGGAGGAGACACCACTCACTGAGAAACATGTAACTATACACTAGAAATCCAGAGTTGGCTATAGTCAGCGCCTGTTACCAAGGGATTCATTTTGTAAAAGCATCTCAAGTTCTTTAATCTGAACACCAACTAATCGGATAAGTTGCCTTAAAACAAGGCGTGATACTAAAAGAATAAAACGGTGATTATAGTACCATGATCAAAACAGAAACACAAAAATAAGGCAACATCTCCATTCTGTCTCAGTGGTAATCTGGTGAAGTGCTGCCCAGTTGTAAAAAGGGGTTTGATTAGAGTGAATGCATTATTAGGAGGTGTAATTAAGTGCTGCTGCTAAATCCATGCAGCTCATCTCATCCGCTTTAAGAACTGTGTGTGGTATATCATTCGATTTTCATTACACAGTTCCCACTGATATCTGAATTGCAGAAATTGATGCTTAATAGACACAGACAGGAGAACGAATAGTCTGATATTTTGAGGGAACTTGGTGAAATCGTGATGATCTTGAGGGAACTTGGTGAAATCATGATCTTGCGGGAAATTGCTGAAATCGTGATGATCTTGATGGAACTTGGTGAAATCGTAACGACCTTGGGGGAACTTGGTGGAATCGTGATGAATGTGAGGGAACTTGGTGGAATCGTTACGATCTTGAGGGAACTTGGTGGAATCGGGACGATCTTGAGGAAGCTTGGTGGAATCGTGATGATCTTGATGAAACTTAGTGAAATTGTAACGACCTTGGGGGAACTTGGTGGAATCGTTACGATCTTGAGGGAAATTGCTGAAATCGTGATGATCTTGATGGAACTTGGTGGAATCGTGATTATCTTGAGGGAACTTGATTGAAACATGGAAAATTGGTACTGTAGACGTACATCACTCTGTGTCATTAACAAGACTCACACTGTGTGATTACACACTGAATAAATATCACCTGAAGTATTACTGAATACAGTGACTGGCATAACTTTTTAAACAGGTAAAATAACTATAACTTTCAATATTAAAATTATTCCCTTGTAAGATTACCGCATATTACTGCATCACTGATTAGAATTCTTTTCAGGAGAAGTGGAGCAAACCTCTATGGATTTCTTTCCTTAAATGCTTTTTAAAGTTTAAACCCATAAGAAAACAGGATTATCTTAAACTTGTAATGGATCCTTGCATCATTGATTCCTCCATCCGTCCTCTGTCTGTGACATAGAAAACATAAAGTCTGCCATCGTTCTTAAAATACATACTTCATAAAACTCCTCAACAGTGCTACGGTATAAAAGGAAACGAATCTCTCTCATATCTATATACTGTATGTGCATATAGGAACATTTGCATTTTCAAGCCATGTACTACAGGCTGACTCAGATTTCTCTGCTGAGCATTGATTCCTGTCTTCTTCCTAAAGCTGTTCTCCTTTAAACACAGACTGAATGATCACACTTTGAGCGCACAGGAACAGGGTGAAACTTCAGCCAACTTTATGGGATCTCTGGTCAGTAGAGCTGAAAAAAACGTGTTACGGTCAATGCCAAGGTGTTTAGGAAGGACATGACTGAGAAGCAGTGCCCAGATGCCATGACACATCTCTAGCCTGTCTTCATCAGGCTGTCCCATAGGCCCCAGGATTCTGCGCCTTTTTTTCAAATGCTCAGCCGTGACTGAATCAGACTGCAGTGAAGCTGTCACTGGCCTTAGTCACCTTGCACTGGGACGTCTCCTGGCGATAATTTAATGAACCTAACTGACACTGCCACACACTCCTAAAGCTTTGCTCATATGACTTTCCTAAAGTGTCTCTTCATAACAAGCCTGGGACTCCACAAATGACTCTTTATTGCTACTGAATGAACTTCCCAATTTGAAGAACTGAAACAGGCAAACAATTCAGATCCCTTTAAAATTCCATTCACATTAACTAGCGTGCTCACCATTTCCCCCCATCTCCTTCTATACCTTCAATTTATCTAATCCGATATTTAGACTGATTTATGGCACAAGCATGCTGCACTGACTTCAAGAGATTTCAATTTAAAGCAAAAGGTTTAGTCATTATTCTTTCCTGACAAACAATACAGCAGTGAAATTCTCATTACTTCATAGTTCCTTATTCGTCTGGGTGGAGATCGGTTGTTGGGTCATGCAACAGAAAAGACCTAGCCAAAATAAAAGGCAAGTATATTTAAATAATGTATAATATATTAAACTGAATATTTACAATCAATACACATTACCAATTAAACAGTGGGGCCGGTGGTGTGGTGGTTAGGGTACTGGCTCTTGATTGAGAGGTCGTGGGTTTGAATCCCTGTTAGACCCCTACAGTGGTAAGACCCGCAAGGCAAGGTCTTAAACACCGCCCAGCAGTATAAACGAATACCAGTAAAAATACTGGGAGGGTAAGTTTTCTTTTAGTCATTAGTTTTGGGGAACAAGACTTTTGGATCACGTGACTATATGTTCAATGTCCCTGGCGTATTCTCAAGGGGGTGTATTCCCTCTACCCTTGAGGAGAATGAGACAAGGTAAGATATCAGCACAGATAGTAATGCTTATCTAGCGTCAGCTCATTATGGGCTTATATAACTGTCATGTTCTACATGCTGCTAAAGCAGTTACCATACAACTCTTCAGTGCCAGACGTGTTAAGGTGATAAGATTGAACATGATAAGAATCAACCAGGACACTGAGTCAATGAATGGAGCACAGCCCTTACGTTTAAGCTTAGTGTAGCAGATTAATGCACTAACTATGCTTTACAATTTTTATTGTGGAACCATCAGTGCTACAAACATTCTATATTATTGTTACATATATAGAAAGGTTAGGATTAATTACTGATCTCACATAATCCCCTGAATTCAAGAAAGGAACTCGATTAAAAGACTTTACAAATACTGAATGCATTAAACACTAGCAATAATCTGGTGATGCATTAATAACAGCTTATTAATTAAATTTCACGAAGGTTCGGTACAAAGCACAATCCTCTCATCTGTTTTTCTTTATTTTTTTAATGACATGCTGCATGTGTTAAATTTCACACCTGTGTTCTGTTACTCATATCACCTCAGCACAGCAATAATTGATAGCCATCATAGCACTGCTGATGAGGATAAAATGACCAGTGTGACACTGCAAGGCGACAGGATGGTCATTAGAAAGGAAGGAGAAAAGTGGAGGTGTGAGCAGGCAGGATCATCAGGGCTAGCTGTGCTGGTGAATAAATGATGAGATGAGGGTATTGCCATTGCCCTGGCCTGCAACCTACATGTCCAACACATGAGAAGACCTCACTTGTTCTTTTTTCTGGCATGGTTAATTACACCTAGCATGGTAAATGGTGCTTTCATTTGTCTTGCAAATGCACCAGATATTACGTTTTAGGGCCATTTTGTGATGTTGTGCAACATAATGACACTACAGTCATGTCTGGAACTAGAATATATTATTACAGCCATCCTATTAAATATGAAATATGTCCATGTATTATAAGCATTTAGAAGGAAAATCTGTCAACATCCTCATGTGCCCTAATATTGGGATATATTGCTCCTGTTATGAGGCTGCAGTATAGAAGATTTCCCCCAGGGTTTAATTATTGAGGATAGCTCAGACCCAGGCTGCTGAGTTGTTGCTGGCAGATCCTCTACCCAACAGCTAATGCAGTTTGGGTGTGCAAGTACTTTTCTTTTGCCATTTTTGAGCCCTTTTTTCCCTTTTTTGTTTTTTTACTTCTGAAAATCTAGAAATAAGAGTCTGTAGAGCTCCTTTTAATCTAATTGTAATAAGATAGCTTTGCAAATGTGCATGAAGACACTTTTGGATAGTGGAGAGAAAACAGGTGGGATATAGCATTAGAACACAGGTGTCAAACTGAAGGCCAAATCTGGCCCGCCTACTCATTTTATGTGGCTTGCAAGAGCTTTCAAAGAACATGATTATTGTACATTCTTTGCATCAACCATTACTATGAAACCTAATTCATCATCCTTCCACTAGTGGGGCAGCAGCCTATATCAAGTAAACAGCTATTCATTCATGATTCAAGAATGATTATATGCTAGGTGGTTGCTGTTAAGCGTTGGCAGATAATGCCAGTGAATAAAATGCAAGGAAAAGAGGAGAAATACCTAAATGTATCATTTTTCTTTGCTGATTTCATGGTTACCTATTTAGAAAAGGTTGTTCAGTAATTATTCGGCCCTCGAGCACCTTTAAACTTAATGATGTGCTTTAGACAGTTCTGTCAAAATCCGAAAATTTGGGCCAAATATTAAAAATGAATTGTCATGGTGTCTTTTTCTGCCCCTTTTAATGGCTGCAGGATTTCCATGACTCTCCGCACTAATTACATTCATACAACAGCCTCCAGGCTTATGTATATTCATGAGCTTACTAAAAGCTTTTGCAATAAAAGGCGTGTTTGTGCTTTGTCCAATATTCTCTTAGAAAATGAAGAAAGATGTTGATTTCTATTGTAATAGAAAGAAAAAACAGACTTATGTTAAGTTATGCTCCTACCAGTTCCTGGGAAACAAAGCTGAAGTTGCACATTACAGTCAAGGGCAAAACCTCAAGGCACTCGCCAGCTTCACCTACCTGGGCAGTACGCACTTAAATTAAAGACCCACCACCATCCTTTATGACAGTAAATCCTGGATCTACAGCAAATATGTCAAGCAGCCTAATCCTTCACATCCAATAGCAGGACAAATAAAAAGTGTTCCAAGGTGTGCTGGTATCCTTCGCTAACACACTGGCACACCCTCCTGCAGAAAGCCCAGGCAAGATGTAATGGATGTATACAGAGGTTATAGAGAACCTTCCAGGTTCAAATTAACCTCGCCAGCCTCCAGACACACTATCTTGTTCCTGACCTGAAGTAGTTTTGGTAATTTTTAATGAACAATGGACAAACGAAAACAAAGTAAGAAGTTGGAAAAACAGTTTCGCACAGTTAGAGACAACAAAATATGTTTTTGACGCCTTACATTATGAAAGTCCTGGGTTTTAGCCCAGTTTACCCTGTACTTGTGTGGGTTTCCTCCAGGAACATCAGTTTCCACCCTCAGTCCAAAGACATGCACATTACGGTAAGTGGCTGTTGAAAAAACTGCCCCTAGGTGTGAGTGTATATGTATTTGTGTGTGTGTGTGGGTCTGCCGAGCTGTTCAGTGTATTCTGCCGTAGCCCAGAATCGGCTGAGATGTCGGAGAATCAGCTGAGATCAGCCTCTCTGTGACTCTAATGAAAGATAAAGCAATTCAAAAATTTATATTTTCATTTGTTTGGGAAACTAAATAACGTAATGGAAACCTGTATGGGGAGTATGCCAGGCTCAAACTACGGACTTTTACCTGCCATGTAACCGTGTTGTGCAAAAAGATAAGAACACGATTTACCTACACTGCCCGGTCAAAAAAAAGTTGAACACTAATATTTCATATAGTGCATTTAGCCTTGATCTCAGCACGTAAACTCCATGGCGCTGTTGCTCCAGTTGGTCAGGTCGAGGCTATAATTTACACTGTAGCTATACCAATAAATCATAAAATCACCCTTCTTTTACATTTCATCTTAGTGTATCGTCTAAACTGGAAAAGTACTGTGGAAAAAGGTGCAATCAGTCTCACCGGCGCGATGTCCTTCAGCACGTTTATGTGCACTATGATTTATGTGTGTTGTACTTAAGCATGGTTGCATTACTTTGTGTGCCTTTGCATACCTCATTGTAACAGTGACAGGGAGAATGGCTTTGTAGGCTACTTGTGGTGACAATGGCCTTTCCCCTGCTGCAAGTGCTGTCCGTGCTGGAGTCCATGCTGTCTGCTGGCATTTTCACACAGTGATCTCCCACCCTGCTCTCAGGCTTCATTATCATCTACACTAAACCTTCACTCTGCATCACACAACAGTGGAGTCACCTGTTCCTGCGCTTGAAAATACCACTTTGCGGTTTGGAAAATGAATGAATTTCTCAGCAAAGTGTCTTGTTTTTTTTTTTTTTTAAACCTACTGACATTAGATGTCTAGAGAGAGGCATGGATTTCATGCCGACTTAAAATGCATGTACACATTTGTAATAAAACCCACAGCCAGATTGAAATTTTGTGTGCACCATGCTAACTAAAACATACTCCTACATTTCTTTCTTTATTATAAAGACCAAGCACCAGCCAAATTCTTCAGCAAACCTCCTACAACTTAAAAGGTGCCAAAGAAGACATAAGGAGGCCTGTTACTTAATTTCCCCCTACTGTGCATTCCCATGCACTCTCCTGGACATGTATTGATTTGTACAAGAAGGAGGAGAAGAAAAATCAATAACTTTTACATGAATGCACAATGAGCAGATGCTGCCCTTCTGTAGGCAGGACCTGTGAAACCTTCCCATGAGCCTTCAGCTGTCACTCTGCTGATGGCCGGGGAGCGTGAAACACCAATGATGCAGCATCCCCATGATGCTGTGAATTATACAGCAGGATTAAATGGAGATGGAGATTTGATACCTTTTGAGAATTGAGGTTGACTATGGCTTAAGGTTTGCAACACAAAAATCCCCAATCCACTCTGTGCGTTTATGAGTTAATGTGGCTCTGATTAATACTGGAACAAACCCCAGCTTCACATGCATGTGGCATGTAACACTGTACACTAATGAGTAACTACCTAATGGTGTAGGAGATTTAATGGAAGGGCAATACATGTCCCAATTTACTGAAACATTAAATTCTTCCTCAACTACCCTTTTAATCCAGCTTTTTGGCAGACGCCTAGCTTTGGCTGACTTATGGTGCTCAGACCTATTTACGGCGTCTCATTAGAAAGCACCAACCAAGTACAATGCCGAGCTGTCTTGTTAGGTGACTGGGACCTGCTACGCTCGGCTGCACACTACCTCTCTCATTCCCTCCCCTCAAACAAACAGTCAAGAAAGCAATTAAAATAGCAGCACAAACAGCTCTGTTCAGTGACAGGTAATTCTGGGGAGTTCCAGAGAGCTTCAGAAAATGCGACCAAGCTCCATCAAGCCAGGGACAAGGCTTACATGATCTTTCAAAGTTTTCTCTACCTGGATTTAGTCAGAATATATGACAGTAATATTTAATCTGGCACCAAAAAGTAGAGAATGACCATTACATAAAATTGAGTGTGTAACCTTCAACTGATAGAAGTGTGACACACTCAAGTGTAGCTGTAGCCTGAGCAGACCACAGCCTCAGGAGGCAATTTATTTAAGACATGAATCAGAATGCTTTCTCCTTCCTTCTGGTTACAGTAAAAGAATCAGAGCACTCATGCACATATGATTGAGACAGTCTCACTGGCTTGAAGTCATGGGAGGAGCATTACTGACATACCATATTTGTGCCACCCCGCACAAGCAGCAACTGCATGAGGTCAAATAAACAACAACACAGGAGAACTTTTTTAAGGGACTGAATAAATTAAACCTTTACAGAAAGCTAACATCATGGATATCATGAATTAATAAGACTCTAGATGCTCACAAATAAGAATAGAATAAAAATAGTTTTTAAAACACTTACAGCTTGTGCACATGGCCCTAAAACACAGAGAGAGAAAAAGAAGCCCCTTTATATGAAGTGAATGAGGTAAACAATACAGGTCTACATAATGTATTTGCCGAATGCATTGTTTAACTGTCAAAATTTGTTCATTTGGGGGCTCTCTGGACATTGAATTAGTAAAAAAGGCCCTTTAAGTGACTTGTGTTCCTTTTCTTTAGCCCTTCAGATGGCTGAGACATGCTTCACAAATGAGCAATGACCTGTACCTAGCCCACGGCTAGGTAACTTTGACTTTTTAGGAAAACAGTAAGGTAAAAGGTTAATGTATCTGATAATTTGTAGGCAATCAGAAACAGAGAGAGATAGAGAGATGAAAAACTAATCTATTATAGAAGCAGTAAATAATAAATATGGCACTAGTGAAAATAAAGTCAACAAAAAGTGATCGTATGCACTAATCATGGATTTAAATTACAATCAAGAGGAAGAATGTAATTTTAGTAAACTCCTGCTGCACCATAACTCTGTATCAGGGTTTATTAATTAAATCTCTTAACTAACCACCCTCTTATTATTCAAATTTAGCTATGATCAGACAATAGCTTGTCCTGTCTACCCATCACCCTGAGTGTTTGTGTGTGTGTGTGTGTGTGTGTGTGTGTGTGTGTGTACATAACTCTTCTGACAGCTCGGTATTTCCTGGTATTTCTTTCTGTCATAAGTCTAATAGCGGACTCAAGGACCCAATCAGCTCTCTAGGTGGACAGAGCTCTCATGATGTACTACTTCATGTGAGATTACTGAGAATGTGCGACCCTGATTCAGTTCAGAGTGACAGCTACACACAGACAGACACACACACACACACACACACTTTCTCATTCACAGTGCTGCTATACCTGGAGCGCTCTGTTCCTTACAAATGAACCTTAGGCACTACATTACAAACTCTGCCGAGGACACAGCTCCAGGGTTGAGACTGTGAATTTCTCTAAACACATACATCGAGCAGAGAATATACAGTGTCCTGCTGAGATTAAAAAGACATGCATACACAACATGCGCCTTGTAATCATTTTCATTTCCATAATACAGGAAAACAGATTCAGTAAAATCCAGCCCGTACCATTCCCCAACTGGGTCTGGACTCAGAGTTCTGAAGTTATGTCAGTATGTATTATGTGCGGATGTAATATGTATTCTGATCTATATGTATTCTGTGCTCTAAATGTACATTAACTATAAGCACAAACGTTGTATAATAAATGTGCATTTGAGAAAACATTTTCTGCTTTCAGTTTATATTTTCTGCCACTAGCTGTTGTGTGAACATCCCGATATATACGTGCCCTTAATATGATCCCAGCTGGGTTTCTCAGCAACACCATTTACTGAGCCTGCATAGAGTCAGCAGCAGTGACAGGGTATTGTGAACATCATGAAACTACACACCTACTGCAGCAGCACTGCATCTATTTATAGCAGAAACACACACTCACACACACACTTACAGTTACAAAAAGATTCAGTGTAACTAACATCTCGAATACACACAATGTATCACAGTATTAGTAATGATTCTATCTGCACCCACTTGATATAAGCATCTTCTGCCTAGCTACACTTTAAGATATCACCCCATATATTTCTCTTTTGATTTCTCATATACACCACAGCAATGTAAGCAACAATATATATATATTTTGTTCATTAATGTACTTTGTACAATAACACCCAGTCCATTAATACTCCTGAGCCTCCATGGGCAAGCTGAAGACTCAGGTTCAAATGCATCCATCTACTGCAAACGCTAGAATGTGCCCTTAAATGAATGAGCAAAACTCGGTGAGAGAATAGTAATGTGCTGATCATGCCACAGATCAGGATCTCAGCAGGGCACCTTAAGGCAAAGGACAAGGGCACAATGAAATATGACCAAGTACCTGATCAATAAGTGGGGCAGGAACATCCCTGACCCTCAGCTTCTACCCTTTAGTTCATGCTTTCATTCTGTGTCATCCCCCCTTCAGGAGATTACTGTGTCAGGTAGAAAGCATACCTACTCAGACAAACTGACAGGAAATCGTTAAAGAACTCATAATGCCAGGTGGCCACACAGAAAGGCTAGTATTCAGCTTACAGCATGTTAATCAAGGAATAAGGTGCAGTCTGCATAGGAGGACATCATGTATCACAGTGTTTTTGTGTGAAATATCATCTTCATTCCAAGAATACAACACACACACACACACACACACACACACACACACACACACACACACAAACACACACACACAGCCATGTGATATATGGTGTTAGGGAGTATGGTGTGCTCTCTGTGTCGTGCATAAAAAAATGTCCGGCAGCCGTAGTGAGCTGCTATTCATTTTTAATAGCTGCCATTTGAGGGTTGGACTTTAATGAGTAAAGGAGGCTGCACAGAGCAGTTTAATTGTTTGATTGATTGGCCACACTACCGAGCGCATTTCTGAACCCTGTCACTGCCGATCAATGAGTCAGTGAACGCCTAGCGAAACATATCAGCTTACCAGCGGCAAAATTCAATTAAAGTCGTGCTCTCCTGTCCCTGGGAGTCTATTACACAACCTTAGCATGAGAACCCCTCCTCCACTCATCCCTCTATAGCTTCACAGTATACAGCAACAATGCATACGGCACCATTGTACAAACACACACAGCTGTGCAACATAGTATATTGGCCACAAATTGGGTTAGTTTCCTAATCTGTCATTTAAACAAATGATCCTGGGCTGTGCTGTATCAGCAATGGCCAACAAGGGGTGGGGTGGAAGGTGGGGGAGATGCAAGAGAGAAAGAACAGGGGATGATAATAGAGTCATAAGACCGCTGATGAAGTGGTGTGTGAGTGAGTGAGAGAGAGAGAGAGAGAGAGAGAGAGAGAGAGAGAGAGAGAGAGAGAAAGAGAGAATGCGAGATATTTTGTTCATGTGCTT
>JBCNYG010000021.1:37950089-37964351 GCA_039654305.1 Porochilus rendahli | reverse complement strand
AGAGAGAGAGAGAGAGAGAGAGAGAGTGAAAGAGAGAGAGAGAGAGAGAGAGAGAAAGAGAGAGAGAAATAATGTCACTCAGAATATCAGGCAGCAGGAAATATCTGGGAGTGATGAAAATGGAGCATAGAGTTCTCAACCTACATCAATTCTCCTGATTTCCTTTTATTAGCAAGAGCTTGCAGACTGTCCATCAGAAAAAGGCCAAGCTCTTTAAGATGAAACATGCTCATGGAATATAAACATTTCTGATTTGACTTTTCAGTATTTTGGAGGTCTGCAATTGTCTAAATAAAGAACTTTTCCGCAGCTCTGGAGACCTGCGTTTCTACTGTGTCATATTCATCTAGAAGATCATTAATCTTATTAATGAGTGCTCTAACAGCCTCAGTGGGAAAGCTCATTATAGAAAGGGCACAAGCACCAATCTCATTCACAGCTGGATGGGCTGCTCTCGCGATGCACTGGCTGAGCTGCCATGCACAAAATGAACAATCGGGGGCAGCAGAACCCCACACACCCAGACACACACAGACATATACACATAGTCTCGTTTAATAATGAGATTCATGTGTTTCCTTGTAGATCCTGTCTACATGGGTGTAGTTATTATTAAGGACTATCATCACAACAACAAAATCGAGCTCATGCCTTTACAATATTTGCATAAGTATCTAGCTACAGAGCTCTGCTATGAAAGCAATATTATCAACTATGATAACTAAAAGTAGAATTCTATTAAGTCTATTAGCGGTAAAGGAACTGAAATTAATTAATTCTATTAAATTACAGTTAGACTGCACATCGCTGGACTTAAACTTTTGTCCAAAAATGCTGTAAAATAATTGCTTGAAATTTTTGGGAAAGGAAAAAAAAGGTGACAAGCAGAGTAGAGGCACCAAAGGAAAATTGATGGGTAGGGTTTTACAGGTCTGATCATTTTATGGCAAGAAGAAATCTCCCTCACTCCCTTCCCCTGAGCTTCAGTCGACAGGATACACATGGGGGAACATTAGGTTCACTAAAACGTACACTATTCATTGATGAAACTGTCTCTCCAACACCCATTTCATTTATGCACTCTTTCTTTTGTTATAACCCACCAACATGGACAGATTTGTAAATGCATTACACAGACAACCTTTTGGTTGCAAGCATGTCTTTTAATAGCAGAAAAGCAGGTAGAGACCGATTATTTCTAAAAGAGGCCCAAAGGAGTCACATAATGTTATTAGTTAAAATAAATGAAACATGCATTGACAACGTTAGCAGGGAGATGTTTAATCCCGTTAGACATGCAAAACCAAATTAAGCTAATGTGCTTTCTCTGGAATGTAATTAGAATGAATGGGTGGGATTCAGTGAGAGAGACTTGTGACAGGGAATGGCTTCTAATGCTAACAGCCTTTCGGTGAAAGGATATGGAATAAGAAAAGGACAGTGGAAGAAACTATACTTAATGCTTACTGTAAGTTTTTAAACTTCTGAAGAACTTATTCTTCATTATCAAGAAAAAATATACTTTGGGAGTTTAAAGTTCAGAAGATGAAACTAGGATCTTTACTTAGCAGAGCAAATGAAGAATTTTCATATCTTCTGCATGACCAGGTCATTAAAAATACAGCAGTGGGATCTCAGATATGACCTTAGTTACATGAGGAGGCCATATGTTTGCAAGATCTCATTGTTTAGTTAATGCAAGAGTGCAAACAATTTACCTTATGTGCAGTATCAGCAAATTGCTGAGCACTGTTCATCAAGTCTCCAGTTTTCTCCTCCACACGGCCCAGTCTCTCTCCACGCTCGTTCAGTGCCTGACTGGCCTTCTGAACCGCACTACTCACACTGTCAGCTGCAGAGTGTAGGATGCTGTTACCTATGTACGCACAAATACACACACAAACAAAGCAGGAAAACAACATAAGGAACAGCAAGTGACAGCACACAATTTCGTTTGGACTTTAAAAAAACAGCACCAGGGAGAAACAGTCAGCTGGAAATGACTTGTCTTGTCTTTATTTATTTGAAAATAAAGGCAATATATATATATTGTTTTTGACCTGAGGTCAGTTAATAGTCCCATGATTATTGAAAAAAATTCACCAACATGTAGCTGCAAAAAAATCTTCCAACACTGCACAAAAACATGTGACATTCTAGCCCTTGCTTTATTGTAAAATCTCCATATCAGTGTAAAATGTGGCTCTGTGCCACACTGAATAGCATTAAGTTCTTAGCCCTTCCCTCACATCCTCATCTTTCAGAGAATAAGCTGATAATGGAAACCAGAGGATGTTTCTGCACCATATCAACTGAGCTGTAATGCTTAGAGAAGATACGTTTCCTCTGACAAGCCCAACCCTGCAGATGCTCCCAATGACAAGCTTTATAATTTGGGCTGCTTCCACACTGCCACTGCTGTTATACTAACAAAATAATCCAGGAACGCCATGGTCGTCCACATGCCTTGACTTCAGAACCTTACATCCAGTGCTTTATAACCGTGAGGGTGGTGTGTTTTTTTGTTGACACAGTATTGCTTGACCAAGCATGCCCCTATTCTGGAAAAAAAGCCTCTTTCTTCCGGGTTCACAGTTTAAAATAAATGTTTTTTTACCAGAAGCAGAACACATGCAACGAAATGTTCTATGAGAACAATAGAGGAGGTTTGGGTTCAGATTAGTTCAGAGAACAATGTGAGTATCAGAATGCAGCAGATGGGACAGAACAGACAGCTGATAAAACAAAGGTTTCATTTGACCCGGGGTATGAGGTGGTGTTTCAGCACAAATAATTCTATTCATTGTCTCTACATTTATTAAATCCACGCGCAATTTATTCAAATGCACAGAATGGCTGACAGACGCAGCCATTAATTTATAAATAAATTATTCACAGAGGCTTAGAAATAGTCCCAGGTGTATTTCTACTGCAGAAAGAGCAACTGACTGAACAGCATTATATCCAAATAGGAAGCTTCAGCATCAACTTCAAATACAGTTCACTTGTATATAAAACCATGGCAGGTGTGTTAATCTTCTATTCTTCAGAAAGAGTTGAAATACACACTTCATAAACACAACTTTATCTGGTGGTCCATCTTCACTGTTTTACTTGATTTTTCTGTATAAAATAATTTCGTATTTAATAATTCTTTACTGTCAATGTGCTAAATAATGACGTTTTAGAGCAGGGGTTGAGTTTGTCAGCTGTGATTTAGAGTGTCGCAGCTTCTTAATAGAGTTGCTGTCTTTTTGTTAAAACCATTTTGCTGATTCTTTAAAAGAAAACGCACAATGAGCTCAGGAACAGCATAAGACTCAGAAGAGCATGAAAAACAACAGGGATGGATGACAAATGGATGACAAAAGTTTTTTTTTTTTTTTTTAAGTGGTTCAGAAGTCCTACGCCTACCAATTTTCCATCAATCTACCATCATGGAAAAGTATAGCAAATCTATCAACTGCAAAATGATATGTTGACTCTCAGCAGTGTCTGTGAGAGTTTCTTACATATTGACTTAACAGACTGAGATTTAAAACACAGTGTGGAATTCTCTTGTCCAAGTGTTTATGAGAGTCTTTCGGTAAGATTGCCCCCTAAACAAAGCTACAAACACATTGGATTTGAATATGTAGTCATTCAGTACTATGTGAAACTATCTTAAAAAAAAAATCTGATGTGTTTATAATGTTTAGTGTTTATGTTTATTAGTCTCCCACATGAGTCAGGAGAAGACATTGTCCCAATCTTTCTTCCAGTGTTCAATTAATAAATGTTTGAGGGCTTTGGTTTATGCACAGCTGCCCCAACTGATCCCTCTGCAATACCTCAATGGGGTCTGGACTTTGCCTTGGCCACTCCAACACATTGATTTTTGCCTTCTTTATCTATTCAGATTAGATTTCTGCTGGTGGATGGGACTTCACTGTCCTGAAATGACAACGCCTCATTTCAGCCAAACCAACAAAAAGCTGTATATATATATATCACATTTAAATAAAAAATTTAATCTGGTGGAATTGGTCATTGCTCTTGTAGTTTTCTTTTTTGTTTCTAATAGCATTAAACAGTTTGGCCTGAGACTAAATTTGCTGGGATGCCCACTATATTGAAGGGTCTCCATTTGTAAACAGTCTTTCTCACTGTGGAATGATGAATTTAATGTTGCCTGGAGATGGCCTTATAACCCCTTGCAGAATAAATGCATTCCAATGTAATTCCTGAAGAATTGGTGCAATAATTTACTCCAGAAACATTTCAAGCACGTATTAATTCTGTAAAAGGTTTATTTTTAGTGTGCAAACTGAGAATCTTGTGCACATTTTCAACATATACAATATATCAGTGTGGACTGACAATGTGGTGGGCACAGTCAATGTTGCAGTACCCAGCAAGTTAGCGGTCACCATAATAAACATGATAAACAGGTTTACTTCTTACTCAATATAAGCTACATAAAGATAAATGGGTGTAAAAAACAAAAAACCACTTACTTCTGATAAAGTTACTGACACCTATTTCTTCCTAAACTGCTGCTTTTATATGCTTTTATAACTGTCACTTAAAGTTTTTGTGGGCACAAACCTGCTGTTGCATTCAAGATACAATGTATTTTAAACTTCAAAATCAGAAATGATGACAGTGTAAAACAAGCATAACGAGTGACAAAAATTGGTCTGAGGAGCTCTTTCTTCCTGGCATGAGACACATAACTGAATGCTCCCTTAAAGTCCCACTTTAGGGAAGACAGTCTGCTTCTGATGACTTAGTAATTTTGAAAGTTTCTTTACTTACACCCCACTGCCAATTATTCTCTTCAATATCACAGAACTAGGAAAGGTCTCTAAATGTTGGTTAATTTTAGGGGTAAAGGACGATGTATTAAAATCCGTTGTGCTATTGGGGTTTTTTTTTGTTCCCTGAAGTGATCTGTTCATTAAAGTTGCTTAGAACAGGCTCTGAGAAATAAAACATTAACCTGACAGAGAGGATCTGTTTACTTTCCCCATATCTGTTTATATTCATTCTAAATGAAGACTGCGTGTATGAAATCAGAGATTCATTTGACATTTTCTATGCTAATACTGCTATTCTGCACACTATAAGAAACAACATGTGTTTCTTCTGATTGCTCCAGCTGAATAATCTGACCTTTTTGCTTTGCATCCTACTGAAAAGGGTTTTGCTGTGGGTGGAAACTTCAAGAGAAATTTGTTTTTACAGCTTTGATGCCAGTGTAACGTGGGCATAACGCACATATGGTATTTTTAACTAAAAGTAAAAGTACAGGTTTCCTGATAGTATTCAAGACTGAATCCATTGCTCACATAAAAAAAGGTTTTATAGCACTTGTACAACAAGTTAAGCAAAGTGTTTTGCAAATAATTTCTGCAACTGAACCTGGTAATAGCTCTTGACACAGTAAGTTTCAGAGATACTGGCATGGTGAATGCTCGGTCAGATGAAGTATACTAAGAAGTTCTCATCATGCAAATAACAGACTACAGACCAGCATTAATGCCAAGCTCCAGGCTGCAGAAAACCTGTGCACCAACACGGGTTAGTCGTTAAATTTGCACAAATCAGAATTCTACATTATAACCGGACTCCACAAGGCAGGTGTTCAAAAATATCTAATACTTATTCAAAAAATTTTCTCGTCTCTGATTGGGGAAAAGTCATTAAATTTTTGGCATTACACCTCTGCCATCAGACAAGCAAATAATTGCATCTCTGCCATCGGATGAGTTGAATGATTACTGCACGACTGGCACAAACAACATAGTAATACGTCTGTCTACTTTGAACATTTTTTTGAATGAATAATAAAAAATTCTAGAATTCAGATTTGTAAGATATGGAGAACTATTCAGTCTCAAAGTATCTTTCAACATCATTATCCCGCAACTAAACAACTCTTTATATCACACTTTGCCTCATTCTATTTGCTTATTCTTGGGGTTTTACAAAGGTTTAAGTTGTTGTAGTTCAGTGAGATGACACAGATAGAAGAAGGCTGAAGATATGCACCGCTCAGCTTGACTGCTTGAACTATGCAACAACTACAGATGCCAACGTGAAATTCAACGGCACATTTCTGAGTCTTTCTGCCTGCTTACCTGCTGGACGTAGCACACCTGGTTCTGACATAACTGTCTTCCTCATTCTTTTCAAAAGGATCTTGCAACTGTAAATGACTGAATTTACTGATTGATCTTCTGCTACAGAAAACAATAAAGAAAATGCCTTGGTGATTTGTTGCTTTATGTGAATATTTTAGGTTAATTTCACTCACTGGTGTTAGCTTTGTCAATTGCCCTTAATTTTAAATTCAGTTAGTCTTATTTGAGCCACATTTACTAAATCACAGGGTTTCCCTTCTATTGATTTCCAATTTGATAATATTAACAGAAACATTGAAACACCTAAAAATAACCAGTTATTTTTGTATACACACACAACTATAAAACTGCAGGAAACACTGTTTTAATGCAAATGTATGACAGCTTATTTTAGTTACATCTTAGATTAATAAATATCTGCCTTTGCAAATTTGGCCCAATTTATTTCAAACTGGACAGGAAGTCCAAATAATAAATTATGTTATGTATAGCCTTGCAAAAGAATCCCAAAGCAATGACTTTCCAAAAAAAAAAGGTTTTCATCAACATTAACTGATTATAGAAATTAGTTGCAGAACATTGTTTACTATAATTTTTTTATAGACTTTTTTTATATTTATTTTTTCCATGGCTTACCAAAGTATAAAGAAAAAAATTCATACAAGTTTACAGTTAGCGTCTATCTTGAATAAGTACTTCACACTGTGTCCAAAATAAATAATGATCTATTTGTCATTTTCTGTCTTGAATATTCAGGCTACAATCAGCAAAACAAAACGAACAAGCTAACACAAATGAACAAGATCTGTAGCTCACTCCTCTTCAACAAGCCAAAGTTCCAGATGATGATCATGTAATATCCCAGAATTTTCCATCTCTCCTCAAATACAGCACAAAAGCAAAGAATCATTTCATTTTCTAAACTGCTCTATCCTTTATCAGGGTTGCGGGGAGGCTGGAGCTGATTCTGGGTGAATCACACACACACACACCTAGAAGAAATCTAGTGTGTAGTATCAATGTGCATGTCTTTGGACTGTGGGAGGAAACTGGAGCATCCAGAGGAAACCCACGCAAGCACAGGGAGAACATGTAAACTCGGCACAGAAATGCCCTCGCTGGGAACAGGACCTTCTTGCTGTGAGGCAGATGTGTTAACCACTTTGCCACCATGCTGCCAAAAGGGTTTGTCATAAAATGTAATATCACTGTAAACAGATATATGAAGAAATATAGAAATATGAAGAGAGAGTTTGAAAGTCTTTGTTCAGTCTCAAAAGGTCACAACAATCTGATGTAGATGGTTAACAAATATTTAGGTTTTTTTTTAATGCATTAAAACCTGCACTGTGAACATTAACCTGACCACATGCAATGAGGGGATTCCTCTGATAATGTAAGGATTCAAAGCCAAACATAAAATGTATCATTCACAGTAAAGAAACATGTTTCTCATCATAGGGAAAAAACTGCTGCTAAAAAAGCTGGAAGGAAGAAGACCAAAACCTGATGTGTAACCTTTCACGTCACCATTTTAACTTATTCATTCACAATTAAAAAAGTAGCATCATCCAAATAAATTATTCATGTAGTTTAAGGTTAAAGCAGGGTCAGTAGTTTAGCCCATAAAAGTATTCTTACCTTTCACAATACTATTCCTTAGAACATCAAGGAAATTATGTAAATTAGCCTAGGAGGAGTTTAATAAAAAAAGTAAGAGGTGTGTGTTATACAATGAATGGATCTGCACTGTACTCAGTACATCATTTATAAACAAGTCAAAGATTCTAACAAGATTAAAATAAATGAACTCTGAAGCCTTCAAGAATTTCAACACCTCAATAAATGATGGCTAGGTTGTTCATTTAGATGTTTAACTATAATATTTGTTAATAAAGATATACTGCTTTGAGGCAGAGTGCTACACATGAGCACAGCCCCGAATGAAAGCTGTGTAATGGTCCATACTGGGTGTTCATTTTTACCAAAGTCACGTAACAATCCCTGAACAACAATTATGTTCAATAGCACCATCTTTAAAAACACATGAAGTGTAATATCCATTTTACAACTTCAGGCACATTAGGCTGAATATAAGCTCCAGACGATGCGTCCCCCACAGTTATTGTCCCACACCTGAGCAGCTTCATAAGATTTGTTTTGCACTGGTGTGAGACTTAGACTGTAAAGGACAGAGTGAGTCTTCCTTGATTTTTGCCCTGAAGCCAAACGTCTGTTTTTTTAGAAAATATCTCAGCGTCCTGGTTTACTAAAACCCGTAAGTGATATGTCCGTTAAAAGACAGAACTGTAAATGGTCAGTGTTTCCTCGTGCTGATGTTGCAGCAGCAGACGTGTCTGATCCAGCTGTGGGCCTTTGCTCTCTAGTGGCCTGGCTCACACTCCAGTCCACACTAACACAGTCCCCTTAGTACACAAGAGCTACTGTGGCTGAGCAAAAATGCAAAGCTAAACTTCCAGCTGTGTTTTACAGAGTTTAACAGGGTGTAGGATATTGAAAGGAGGGGAATGAATGAAGGCTCCACAGAACACCAGTAAGTTAACATCTCAAACTCAATACCTCTACAGCTTTCCTATTATCTCTACTGTGTATGTATGTATAAATAAATAAATATATCGTTTTAAACATATAACTATATATCAGTTACAGAAGGTAAATTAATTAATAAAAATTGTGCTTGGGGATACCTTACTTCAGTGTGACTTTGCAATAACAAAGAATTACAAACAAGACGTTCACAATTACGTTAATGGAGTTGTGTCACGATTTTTACCCAAATTCAGCTGCAATGAGTTCATTGATATACCACGAGTATCCAAAACACTTGTCTACCTTCGTTAAAAGCCTTTTAGCTTGCAAATCAAAAGGAGTTGAGAGTTTTTGAGCCCAATTTGGTGCAGATGGAAATTGATTGCAACATTGACTTTCTGAAATCGTGCTGGGTTGAACAGTTTTCAAAGATTGAGACCACAATGCAAACCTCTAACAAACTTAATGTATGAACCCAATTCATGTCCAGTATTCTTCATAAACCAAATTTCCATCTATATGAATGATTATACTTGTTTGATAGCTACATTCATGAAACTTAGGTGAAGATCTTCAAACAGCCATGGCACTGCCCCTTCAGCATTTTTGTCAGTGTATTATTTGGGTTAGATTCGATCAGACTGCTTTATCTGACAGCTCCACTTGCAAAAATATTAGTGGGTCTTCATTGTCGTTACACTTCTAAAGCCAATGCAGAAAATACTGTAGAGGATACAACTTTAGTTCATTAATCACTGAAAATATCTGTGGGAGGAAAAAGGAATTCAATCCATTTAACAACATTTTGCTCAGCACAGGACAGTTATAACATCGGACACATAACATTCTGCTGAGGAGAATACAATCAGAAGAAGCAGTCTGACATAATAAAGAAAATGGCATATAGCTGATCTGTAACACAGTTGCTTATTTAAGCTACAGATCTGTAGGAGCGTATTGCTGTGGGACTGAAGGTTACTTCGTCTCACCTCCCAGCAGTTTGGATTGGCAGTTGACAAATTCTGGTTTCCTTTCTGCACTGTAGCGCTGACACGTGTTGTGTAGGACCTGCACGAACATGCACTTGTCCCCAGAAGAGCCGGCTACCCACTGGTCAAACGCATTCTCAAATGTCAGATCAAACTCTGGAGAATCCTGTGAAATGACACGGACAGAAAAGAACAGAAAAATGAACAAAGGAAGTTAACGATAAAGGCACTTAGTGAATCCAATGGGATTGATGAAGCGTTTGAACAGCTCCCACACAGACTCTCTTTAATGACGTGACTCACCCTGTTAGGGTCAATGCCGTTCACCTGCCTCAGCTGCTCGAGACTCCACTGGGATCTTCTGACAAAAGAAGAAGAGCCCTCAAACTGCTTTACTTTTGTGATCGAGATCTCAGTTGGCTTCTTATTGGTCACTGAAAAGAGAGTAAAGAATCTGAGTGTTACGCAGATTACACATATGTGAATATGATGGTGGAATTGAAATGTATGGAGATGGAACAGAGGTTTTCGACTTGTGCAGGACAGACGGGCTTCTAGGACTAGGGTTGGGGACCTCCGGGTTAGAATACTGACTCTGATCTCAGTGGAGGCAACACTTAAGAAATAATAACCAAAACAAAAACATTTTTAACTGTAGGTAAAGTCCATTGATCATTACTGTGATCTAGTGGGCTTCAAACATAGTTGACTACCTGCTTAATAAAGCTTTTACATGCTGCACTGACAGAAAGTCCACCCACATATGGGAATCTGTGGAAATCAGTAATAACAATAAAAAACACTACTCCATACATAAAACATTCAGACCATATTACCAGATATCTGCAGTCCTTGAAATTAGTATTAATTCTATATAATAATAACAACAATCCTCAGTGCATGGAAAGGAATAGAAGCTTTTCAACTATTATTCATTTATTCATTCTCATTCATTTTCTAAGCTGCTTCTTCCTAATTAAGGTTACTGGGAGGCTGGCGCCCATCTCAGCCAAATCAAAACCCAGGCCTTGCTGTGAGGCAGACGTGCTAACCACTGCACCACAGTGCAGCCCTCAGTTCTGTAATTATCATCATCACCATCATCATCATTCCCATATTGGCAAAACACTAACATGTTTCCTGTAATCTACATTCAGGAGTCAGAACTCTATTCATTCAGCTTACAGCAAGTTTTCATAGGAGGTTCTCTTTGCATGTACTGTTTCCATGAACATCAGTGTCCTTTACTCCTTCTTTTCTCGTTGTAATAACCTTTTAGAGCCACTTTTCCCTTTTTCCTCTCCCATCCTCATATGCAGGTCATCTTTCCTTCATTACCTCAGTTTCACCTTTAAACCATTTAGAGAAAGATTTTTGTAACAGGGTAACAGGGATCCCCAGGGACTGATCTACGAAGACAAAGCCTACCTTAGCCCAATACTGGAGGAAAAAGAGACTCAGTTTCAGAAGTCTAACATATGAAAAGTTGGATTCTTTTCCCCAGGACATGTAAACACAGCTTTATAAATCAAGGCAGTATAGAGTATACTTCACTTTAAAATGTCAGCTCTGCAGAAAATATTACGTTTTAATCAAGGGCTCGGTAAGCACAAAAACATTTATATACAACATCCAGCCCAACAAGAGACCTGTAAGCTTGATGAATATTAATTTGCTCATCCAATAAAAGTGTCAGAGTAGCTAATGAAGACACATGAAATTTGCAACTCAGCTAGAGGGGAGTAAGAGGCAGTGAGCATAATCAATACGAAACAGATAGCATAGAACAGCACACAACAGACTGCTCAGTAAAGAACTGCATTTGTAGGAGTGGTACCAAGAGAAACACCAATTTAAGGTTAGTAACTATTATCTGGTAGATTAAGGTTGGTTCAATTTTGTTAAAAATTTACTCAAATACATTATACAGGGTGACCCAAAAAAACAGAACCTATATATTTTTGACAGAAATTCATAAATATAATTCTAGCTTTTTGGGTTTTTTTCAGGACATGAAGTAAATTCTGTGCATGGTCTGTGCATTTTCTGTGCATATTCCTTGGTCTACCAAGGAAAAGCCATTATTTGTGGAAGCCTATTTTGCAATCCATACACATTCATGGAAGCAAATTTTAGGAGAGCGTTTTTGGGGTCGAAATGCTCCAGCAAAAAGCAGAATTTTCTTAAGGCTGCAGTTGCAGCAAAAATCAAGGAAATCCCCAGAGAGGAGTGCATGCGAGTGATTGACAATTTTGCGTAACGGATGCAAGTCTTCAACTCCGAGGAGGTCATTTGGAACATATTCTGGAGAGAACAAAGCATCTTTAATTACTGAAACTTTTCGGTGTAATCATACACAGACAGAAGTTCCATGTGTACAAAATTAGAACAATTTTGTAGGAGTAATTAAGAAGTTTATGGGTTCTGTTTTTTTTGGGTCACCCTGTAAAATAACTTCGGGTTCTATTACACCAATTAAAAATAAAGTTACTTTAAACTGTATATAAGGAATCAAAATATCATTAATGAGCTCATACTTCAGCAGCCATCTTCCTGAAACAGCAAAGGAAGCAGTAAGACAGTAGATTTGTTTTTACAGAGAAAATTTATGTCATGCATTGGTGGTACTATGATTCTGTCCTGATAGAAACCAGAGAAATCTGGATTAGGTGGGCTTTTTTTGCTTATGATCCTGTGTGGTATATACTAAAACAACTGTGCACCTCAGGCTCAGTGGATATTGCTGAATTGGCCGACGACATCCACTTTACCTTAGGGGCATATTTGTAAATTAGCCTAAATGTGTTAAGTTACTGATACCTTCATCTATTTTCTTTTAAAGTCTGTTTTCATTACAGTAAGGGTTAAGGTAAAGTCTGTTAGGCTTTTTACACCTCAGCCTTACCTGCTCACCAGAGCTGGAGCTTATCCTGGTTTTTGTAGCATGAAGTGACTAAGTTTTACTTCTCCTGGACAGGACACCAATGCATTGCAGGTTACCTTCCCAGTATTTTTACTGGTATTACTGTAGACCGCTGGGCGAATAGAGGCACACTTGTGGCTGAGACCTTGCCCAAGGGTTTTAGCACAGTGGGGATCTAACAGGGATTCGAACACACAACCTCTCGATCATGAGCCCATTAACCTAAACACTGCACCACTGGCCTTTACATACAGAATTGATCAATTACATCCACCTCACCTAAGGAGCATATTAATATATTACCTTATACGTGTTAAGTTTCTGATACCTTCATATTTCATTTTCTGTACTCAACACAGCAAGGCAGCACAATTACACGTGGGACATATCCTCCTACAGAACTGTAACCGCAGCTACGCTAAGAGAGGGTTTTAAAGGGGAGAAATGAACATTTCTTCTGGTATAATGGTACAATAAACTTTCCCATGCTGTGCACAGAAAAACTGAAAAAGTATTCTTTATGATGCCTGAAACAGTGCTGCTGGAAGTCTCTTCTGGATGTTGCAAAATAAAAACTGATATGTGAGCAGTTTTCTGGAACACTAGAAGTCCATCTAAAGTACAGTAAGTGAAGAGCGTTTCAAAGATGCCAAAACACCTTCGGATCAAAGCCAAACTCAAAGAGAGAAACGACATTTACATTAAATATACATATAATATGTTTCATTCAAGAAGGGCAGACTCTGTTTTCACCCTGTGTGAGCTTTAACAGTTTTGACTGACAAGTGTGTCATTGCCATATTTCACAGATTTGCTGCTAATCACAGTTATTTTGGCCAGCTCAGTGTCAACATGATCCACCATCAATATCCAAATGGCAGTTACGCAACGGCCAAACAACATGAGAGGTATGATTGTAAGCATCTTTTAATATCCATGAGAGACTTGACACTTGTGATTTCATTTGGAAGATTTTTTGATTGAATATTCACTCAAGGTCCATCATCTTATAACACTCAACAGATCACTGAAGCACAGCTGAGTTTGGGTTAAAAATCTCCTCACAAACACTTAAGTAAATCAGTCATTCAGCTGTGTCCTCCTAAAATGCTTTATACCTCATATCTTCATTTGCATTTCAATAGTCATTACAGTGTCACCAGGAGAACTTTCCAAAGAGCCTACCTTACCATAAATAAATGTTGGAATAGTCATAGCTAAAAAGACTGCAGGGTAAAAACTCCAGTGATGAGTAGAAATGCTCTCTGTATACTTTTAGCACATTCCGTCATCCAAAACGAGAGCCATTACAGATAAAGCTGGGTTATCGCAAGTACTTGGGCTTTCATAGTAGAACAACTTCATTACATTACCTGGCTAAAGGCCTACGAAGTAAAAGATCTGAGCTCTTATAGCTGCTCTCACTTGATGATGCACAGTCAGTGAATATAATGAAACTTCTCCCAGATTACTGACAACTTGAATTCATTCCCTGATTTTAATATTTATTTATGTCTACACTAAAATATTTCAAGACTACACAATTAAGAAGTCAATGTACAATTAGAAGCAACGTAATAAAGAAGGAAAGAAAAAAATGTAAACAAAATATTCTACTATAAAACTACATTTACTAAAATTTAAGAAGTTTGAATAGGACATCTCAAATATATAT
>JBCNYG010000021.1:37934709-37949260 GCA_039654305.1 Porochilus rendahli | reverse complement strand
TGACTTGTTATAGTAAAGGAACACTGTGTGTGTAGTCCTGGGAGGGGAGATGTTTGTAGGAGTAGGGGTTGGAAAAGGTGTGTGTGTGTGTGTGTGTGTGTGTGTGTGTGTGTGTGTGTGTGTGTGTGTGTAGGTGGGCGGGGGGTCATGATAGGCTAGGGGCATGAACATCTATCACATAAGCCAATGTCAGACATCTTCTATGCTATTCAGGCATATTATTTAATGATTTTAATCAAATGTTTTAAACGGTAACAACTGTTATGCCATGTGACCAAGGAACAAATCATATATTTCTGCCATATGGTCACCCTTTAAAATGCCCCCCCCAAACACACCTTTGCCACCCCATGTCTAAAAGCCAGACACGCCCGTGAAACAGCATCTCAGGCCCAGCGAGTGTTTAAAGAGCACATTTCTTTTGTCCACTGTGGATTAATTTAACCTTTAACGTGGAGGCAGCAGTTAGTTACGGGCCAAAAAAACAAAATGAAGGAACAGCTTGCAAGTGCTTTTGGCATGTGCCGGAGATCGGCCCATCCAAATAACAGCCCCCTGAAGACAAACACGCGGCCGTGCGCACACACTTTGTCCTCTTTGATCTTGCTTTCTCGTCTGCTTGAGCAGCATGACTGATCTGCGTGTCATCTGTCTCATGAAAATCAAGTGCCCCCCCCTTATTTTTTTCTTGATTTGCTTTCCTCTGTCTCTAAGTAAAAATGTCAGTAGTGGTGGTGCTGGGGGGGGTTTGGGAGAGAGCATGTCGCCTTTTGTTTCTTCCACACAAGTTTAGTCTCCGACGATCAGGAGGCACCTCTGACCTTTCGCAGGGCTTTGGCTGGTATTTCAGTTCAAAAGCAGAAAAACAGATTGCCAGGTGGCCGTGAATATGGGTGTGTGTGTGTACTTGTGCGTGTATGTGTGTATTATTTCATCTCCTGTCTTGCTGTGAGCCTAGACTCCAGAATCCGTTACAGAGATCTGTTCAACTTGTGATAGAAAAACAAATACGTCTTTTGAAGGAAGTTAGCTAAAATGTGCTTCCTTTTTCATCCCGCACTTTCAGAGAGATGGCCAGCGGCCACAGTTGAGTGACCAAATCAAATCTCAAGCACCAACCTATCCAAGACAAAAACGATTGGATTCTTCCATCCATGTGCTTCCTTACTCACATATACCGTATATAAGCAAACAAGTAAAAGCACACTGTGCATTAGATTAGCAAACTAAACAAGCAAGCAACCAGCAATCAGAAGCGATCAGAGAAAATCAACTTTTTTCCCTTGCTGTTGTCACGCGGCGTGTTGCGCTCCAAATAGCATCTGCTCTAATTCATCACCGGGTGGTTATGGATGAAGACATCTGCAGCAGTTCGAGAAGGAGCTAATTGGTGTGCAGCATGGAACAGAAAACACTCGCTGCCATGCTGAGAACTAACACCACATCCTTCAGCATAAATAGATTTCATAATTAAGTTGTGTTTACCTCAAATGTTTTCCCTTGTTTTTTTCTTCTAATGGAGGTGCAAGCTCAAGTTGGGATTAAAGGGCCATTTATGGTTGTCTTTGTGTACAAATCACTGTTTTAATTACATTCATATGCATATCTTATAGCTGCTTTCAGTGGCCATTTCATCAAGTGCCAAACAAGTGCACATTGTACACGAACAGGGCATATATTGCTAACTTACTATAAGATTTGGCAATTATTAGATATCTTTTTGTAACTTACTTTTGCACACCACTTTGTATTGAGAACTGAAATACAATATGGTACAGTCATGCGAAGACCTCCAGTACACGTAATAACAAATTAGTCACCATCGACAAGGTATACGATATTTTAAAATATTGTCAGAACATCGAGTAATATCCACTAGGGCTGAGGTGAATAATTGTTTTATTATTTACTACACAGGAATGTAAAGCCTTGTTCACACATGAAGTGACAAGCGACCATGCAAAGTCAGCGATAATGCACGATACGCGTGACAAGCGAAATTCTCTTGCACCACACAAAGTGGGCGGGCACGGAGTTCAACTGAGATGAACTTTCACGAGACGAGTCGAGTGATTACCAATCAGAGTAGTTGGAGGTACTGTTGATTGACAGACGCTTCCGAACACAAGGGTTTAACATAAGGTTACCGGATGGAAGTCATAAACACGAGTTTAAATGTCCCGCTCACATCAACATGGAAGAGCAGCTAATTATTGTCGTGGGTAAATAGCATTTACATTTTGACTGCACGCAAAAATTTTACAAGGATAATAACCTGATACGTGATGTCTGGGACCACATTTCAGAAATGGTTGGCATGTTGATCAACGGCATGTGTGTCACTTGTCGCTCCATGTGTGAACGAGGCTTAAGAAATTTTATTTTAGCTAACTAAAATAAAATGTTTATGTTTTATTTTTACATTTGTAATCAACTGATATCCATCCTGAGTTTCTAGGGTGGGTACTTTTAAATCAGTGAAGCAATCAGATCGCCCCATTCCAGTGTAGTATTCAAAAAATAAATGTATATTGAATGCTGATGTGTTCTCCCCGTGCTTGCGTGGGTTTCCTCCAGGTACTCCAAAAACATGCACAGTAGGCTAATTGGCTGTTCCAAATCACCCCTAGGTGAGAGTGTGAGGGCGAATGGTTGTGTGACTGATGGCCCTGCAATGGCCTGGCGAGCTGTCCAGGGTGTACCCCGCCCCCGCCCAGAGTCGGCTGAGATGGGCGCCAGCCTCCCCGCGACCCTAATTAGGATTAAGCGGTTCAGAAGAAATGAATGAATGAATGAACACCCCAAGAATTCAAATCAATATCCATTTCTTTTTACTTTTTAGTTGATAATAGAGTATAACTAAGTATACTACTAGTTTAAACAAGTTTACACCAAGCCTACTACCATAAATATGTAACTTCACACACTGATAATTAGAACAACGACAGTTTCATTCGTGACACTCGGAGTGTACTCGTGAAATACCTTAGAAGCCAACGAAATTGAGGATTTCTGTGTGATATTATTATAATATCTTTTTATAATGTAATGGAAATAGATACTTTAAACCCTTAATCTAAATTCATAATAAATTGGTTTCCATACATCACTACTGATAGGACAAAAATGTGTTTTAGTGTCAAGCTGATAATTAAATATGTTTACATTTGGTTTGACATGCTGAGCAGAACTCCTGCCATTCCTGGAAGGTCCATGAACATAAACCCTGCATCATTTTACTGTCTACATAAACAGTTAATGAGTTCAGAGCTTCAGCATAACTTGCTGCAGTAGATAAACACACACAATTATGTATTGTCAGCAACAATTTGAACACTGATTCTGTAATCGTGAATACCAGGGGGACTGTATCTACAGTGCATGGTGTATTAATCTGCATGGATAGAAATTAAATGTAAAATGCAGAACTGTACAAAATCCTTATACAGATTTTTTATTTGTAAATAGTACATATAGATTTCCAAATATTTGTTTTCCGGCACGAAATTAAAGGTTACACAAAGAAAATGTCAATAAAGAAGGCAGCATATTACACATAAAGTGACCACTTTTCAAATAAAAACAGACCGAAGGCTGCTGAGTGCAAATAAAGAAGAAAATATGCCAGTCAAAAAATCTCCAGGAGAACTGTGGCTCGTTCTGCAAGATACTCAGTAAAACTTACAGCACCTTGTAAAACTGCAAACCCTGTACCTAAGACTGCTATATTTTTAAAGCAAAGTATCATCACCCCAAATATTGACTGACACACAGACACATAAATATATATATTATACATGCGCTTATTCATATACATGTATACACACATATATCAGTTAACTGAAGATCATCACGTGCGTGTGACACGTGATTTAATTGGCTCGAGTTACTTTCATCTTCTCAGTTAACTCGTTTCCCAAGGCATTTTACAGAAGCAGGGCACCCTTGAAATAAAACCTTCAAATGTAATTCATTTTAAATATCTTTTTTTAGAACTACATATAAAAGATGTAAAGTAAATGTGAAGGATTTTTACACCAACATAAATAAATCAACCCTTGTAAAAACAGACTGACTCCTCTGACAAAATAAATGAGAATAATTGGACCCTTGTAACCATGAATCCACCACAGAGCAGAGGGACCTGGGTGCTTACTAAGGTGTTATTGGTTGTGAGGGATCCCTCAAAGGGCAAGCCATTTAAAGAGTCATTTAAAATAGACCTTTAATTACAGGCCCTGTCTCTTCCTCTGTTAGTGCAGGAATAGTTTGTGACTTTGCAGCATGAATCTGCCACCATCGACCTTGGCCAAATCACTTTCTGCCACACTTTCCAGTTCATGTTTGGAGCCTGATTAATACTGAAACACAGCAGCAAGAAATAAAAAATAAAAAATTGTTAGGAGTGCATTAGAAATGTACAATTTTCCGATGTATATTTACAACACAACCAAAAGAGCAATAGCATAAGACAGTGGACAGCAAATAAAGAACTTGAAATAAATTGGGATACTCTTCTGCTCATCTAAGGCGATCACTCCAATGAAAAATTTATAATAAAAAAGGTGTCTGGTGCGAATTGGCCTTTAAACTTTAATAGAGACAAGCAAGTTTCTCATTCAGGAATGTCCTGTTTTTACCCTTTCTAACCACCAGGGGCAGTAATCTTCTAGCACATGCATACACATACTATATGTAGAGAGCTGCCAACAAAAGACAGTGACATATGAACACATGACATCTCATCTGATGGCATGTCTTTGTGGCCTCAAACTGAATGGTTCAAGGCACCTCAGCAGTGACAGGGATCAGTAATCCAGCACCTTAACCACCAAGATAAAAAGGCTGGTTCTAAAAGCTGCATTTTTACTGTGCATGATTTGGTAATAAGCTTTTCTTGCATCTGTTTGTGGCCAGTTTTCTTGTGGTTAAATAAAGACCTTAACTAATTAAGTTCATATTGCCAAGATCTATAAACCAGTTGTTTGACTTAGCAATAAAGCAATAAAGATACATTTGCAGTCTTCTGTTACACACAGTGCATGTCTTTGGATTATACCTTGAACGAACTTGGCCATACGATCTACAGACCAACAAGACTTTTTGATAGGTTGTGGACATCATCTCCATGGCTTTAAAGCAGGTCAGCTGCCAGGTCCCTACCATCACATCAATACGCAAGAAACAAATTTACTGCCTGGGCAACACCATGTACCTTTATGCTCTACAAGATTAACTATTTCCATTATTGTAGTGTGAACATGAACGTTCACGCTGCAATAATGGATCTGACATCATGATGTTCCATGTGTTAGCTAGGAGAATCTTCTCACCCCTGGTGGTGAGAGCATTGTTATGTGGTTAAGAGAACCCTGGATACCAGGGTTCTTTGTGATTTTGAAAAGACACCAATCCAGGGAAGGCCTGTTAAGAAGGGCTCCAGAAAAAAATGTATGGTTGAATCATAGTGATAGTTTATTACAACTGCTACATCAGTCTGAATGTATTGCACAGAGCAAGGTAACCAGTTGATTCTCACCATGGCTGTTATCCAAATTCATAAAACCACAATTAAACAAATGTAAACAAATGGCCTAATGAAATACCAACATCTATTATCTATAGGGCCCATAGGTCAGGGGTCAAGGGAAAGCTGAAACCACGAACTGGAGGCAGGGTACAGTCTGAGCATTTTCCCAGTCCATCGACTTGAAACAACTTCAAGCATTTATAAATTATTATTCAAATAAACTTCACCTCAAAGAATGGTTTATACCATGTACTATACTAAACCTGCGAGGCTAAATGACAGTCATTGTTTGTTGAAACTTTAGTAACAAAGTTCTAGTTGACAGCTTGACAGCGTTGTTGGCAGAGCAGGAGAATAATGGCCTCCTGTTTGCCTTTGCTAATGCACAGGTGCCCACCCCATCAACCATCCTACTGTGCTGCACTAAAGGCTTTCTGCCTCATTACCTCCTGCAAAACACTCTTAACCAAAAGATGCTAATGGCTTGAAGATGCATTAAAGATTAAAGCAAAAAATAACACACAAATTGCAAATCACAAGTATTGCTTAATGTCAAAATCTGTTAAATTGTGCATGACTGTAACCATTTAAAGTAAAAATGAGTCAGTAAAGCTATTAAAGACAAAGTTATAGCAAAACTAGGGGTGTAGAAAAAATAAAACGTATGAGCTGGGACACTCATCCCGAAAGAATGATCTGGACTTTTCTCCAGCATGACACTCCTCAAGGTCAGTTTTCCTCTACTAAAGGTTTATAAAGGTACTGCTGAATTGACTTTTAAAAACACCCTTGCAGCCTTGCTGGAGAAGCTAATTAAAAACTCTATCCACAGACAGAACATTAAAGAAGCCAGAGTGCTGGGGAAAATCATTCACTGCAGCAGAGGCAGTGTTACAAATGAATAGAGAAATCATATAGCTGGACCTGGGGAATTAGGAATTACGAGCTAGCCACAGAGCTTTGAGTTTAATGGAAAAAGACAAAGTTGTTTTAACACTTTGAATGAATGCTGATCAGCAGTCTCTTTTATTGCACTACGATCTGTCAAACAGCACAGCCGATCCCAAGCGCGCCCTCTGGGTATTGGCTCATGCAGTGTGAAACAAACAACAGCTTCTAGGTTTGACAACAACATTAATATACTGTTATACAAAACTACTGGGGGGGAAAACGGACAAGCAAAACCGGACTACTATCGAGCAGGTCAAATGTTGCAAGAATTTAGCACTTTGACTTCAGACGCAAATTATAGTTAGAGGAAGAATGAAAGATGCTGACTGACATGCCCCTGACATGTAAGGAATGACTGAAGCTATCCAAGCAGAAATTCCAAGATCTAGCAAGGCAACCTGGTCTCACCATTTTATTAAATATGTACAGTCACATTCTCGCACGAACTACGACATGAAATGAAACTGCTTGGAGAGCCAGGTTGCAGATGTGTGCAGTTTTTATTTATTTTTTTTCTGGACCTAATACTTCTTTTCTAAACTCTGCACCAGAGCGGTTCGTAATACAAATTTCAAACATCTGCACCTGCTGTGTTCTTTCCACGCTATACCCACCTGTATTCTGAGCATTCCTCATCCACTTCAGGCATCAGCATCAAAGCGCACACACAGTACTGGACTCGACTAACCTCATCAAACGTTAACACTCCAAGTCTTACAACTTCCTGATGTTTCCTCCTTTATAAAAGGAAATCCACTACTTCTAGAGATTCTAGTGAATATGCTTATACAATTGTAATATTTGTGATGAGTAAACCCAAACGTTTTAAATGAAAATGTACAGCAAGTCATTCATTACTGTAAAAGAAACCCCAGGAGAATAATCAGAATGCTGTCTTGAACCAGCTTGAGGTGGTTTATTGTGCAGTAAGGACTGGCTCTCTGTACAGTACCCTGACACATCTTATTTCATTTCCTAAAACAGTTTATTTTTTTAAAACTTGAATACTGTGCTGTGACCTTCCTGAATTCCAGCTCTCCCCATCTGTCTGTACCCATTTCAGCATACCGGTCCAGATGTAGTTGGATAGATCTCAAAAATGTTGTACTTCCAAGCGGGTCCAAGAATAAGACAACACTTCAATCGTTTTACATTAAACAGCTTTTCTCTTTGGTTTCCACATCATTTCATGTCTCAAGATACTGATCTGTCAATCAGTACAACACCATAACAGGTGTAGACAAGAATGCATACGCAATTAAAAGAAAGTAATTACAATCAAGATGTCCAGACACAAAGGGACAATAAACAGTTAATTATCAACAACAGATAAACATACACAAGCACCAAGATTAATCATTACGTTCTAACTTCATTAGTGTAACCTTCATAAGCATAGAACTGAATAATGCCTCGTGGAATGAAGAAAACACCATACAACATGAAGTGAACTGAAAAATACTGTCAGTTTCATGTGGCTCATATCACTGCTTGGCCATCTGCTCTTAAAAAAACACACAAAAAAAAAACAGATTTAGCAAAGCAAAAAATCAAATGATAACTGCTCCAAGACAGGAAACTATATATACTCCCTGCCAAAAACACTCAGAATAAATTATATCTGTTTAACATTTTGTCTTGAAATGTTAATTCTAATTAAAGAATTAACAATTATTAAAATCAATTTCATACATCACTTGAACAGTATTAATCAGGAACAACCCAAAATCTGTGTGTTAAAATATTACAACTTTAAACAAAAATTTTTCCAAAATCACAAAATGTCCATCCTAAAAACAAACTTCAGAATGGAATTGTGACCTTCATTTGAGTTGCAGGCCGTAATTCGTCTGCACATGAATCTGATGAGCCTCCGTATGTTGTGTTGTGGGATGTTTCTCCACTCCTCTTGCAAAGCAACCATCAGTTCCTGCCTGTTCTGTAATGCCGATACTCGTCGTCCAAGCTGTTCCCACAAGTTGATGGCTCAGGAGAATACACACCCAGGAAAGGACATTAAATACCTGCTGCTGCAGATATTTCATCATTGATCATCATGACAGTCAAGTTTCCAACTGCAGAATACTATGCATTTTTGCTGAGCTTTATGTAGCCAAGATGACCACTCGTTAAATGCACCCATTTCTGATTACTGAGACCCCCAAACAAATTTGAAGCTGTAAAAGAGTCGAGATCCAGAGCCAAAGCTGAGTGAAGTGTGACAGTGAGGGCTGCTACAGGAAATGAGTCATTGAGGTTCTTAAGGTCATTAAAATTCCAGTATTCATGCTTAGATACCCCAAAAAGATGGTCCCAACAAACAAAATTTGATTTCTTTGGCAGTGAGTATATCTCACTTGTATATTTCATCTGTAGCACAAAAAAGTATATCTATATATATATAAATGTATTTTAATAAATCAATAATCATTACCAATCTTGACAGGTTACTGGACATGAGATGCAGCTGGACAGATTCAGGACCACCACATATCTATAGGGTGCTACACTATGAGCTTTAAGCGTGATTGTGATTTTGGGAGGTTTGTGGTTGAGTCAAACTACATAAACACTGATGAGTTCTAGCTTTCTACAAAATTGCTTCTACATTATTTGATTCCACATTAGAAGTTTACTTGCTAATTCATGAGTACTGTTCCAAGTTGCTTGTAAATTAAGTGCTATAATTATTTAGTGAAGGGATGTCACTTTGGGAGAAAGAAACTGGAGAACTGACTCACTGGAACAAACCCAGAGCAGTGAACAGTGAGGAGGTTTACTCAAACACAGCAAGCCTCCATTCTAAACCAATTGTCTTTTCAAGCATGCAGTTCGCACATTTTACATACGAGTGATTTTATTCCCGGGAACATCACATCACTGCCAAAGTCCGACAGTCATTTTATGCCATTGTTCCCTTCCTAAGATGGTCACAGGGAGTTTCTGTCTGCTTGGAATGCTTCGTGGTATGGCTGAAACAAAACATGAGCTAACACATCAACAGACAGACAGCGCCCTTGACTGGGGTCACAGGACTATCATTATGTGGAGAAGTGAAAAGTGATATTTTTCCCCAGCTGCACCTTGCAACAGTATTTTCCTCTGTGTGTTATAACAATGAACAGAGTTGTTAAATAAAAAAGGAAGTGAAGGAGGTGCTTTGGTAATAGTTCCTTCCTTGGAAAATATTACTGAAGGAGCTGGAAGACATAGACTTCAGATTTTTTTTCCTTTTTATTTGGCATTCTAAGCTGGAAAAAGCCTGATCCCAGGTCTGACTTAAATCCAGGGTGAATTCCCATCGAGCCTTCAGTTCCCAGGATAGGCTTCAGCAGCACGTCAGCCTTAACCATAATAAAATGGTTAATAAGCTTGAAAGAATAAATATGGTTTTTAGTGAATATTGTGTAGTTTAGTGAACACTGGTGTCAAAGAAAGCAGACATCAAAACTTTTGTGATCTGAAGATCTAAAGAGCACCAGTATCTGTCTTTTTTTACAGCAAATACATTTATGTGATACAGAGCTTATTTTAACATAAATTACCATTAAAAAGCTCTTTACTGGGTAATTTTATCCTGTGGAAATCTAGCAGGGGCTGAACCAATGTAGACCAACCCTTCGCCCCGGAAGTGACGTGAATTCGTTGGGCCAGGTTGGCAGCACAAGTAAACTGAAGTCTCTTACTTTTTACTGGTTCCCTTCTGCGAGCCACTGCTCCTGTCCGTTGTCATCCTTTGACTTTTTATGAAGGAATTCCATATGAACAGCATCTGGTTTAAGACATAAAAGCTTGGGCTTTGTGCCAAGTATTTCAGACCGGAGGTCACGATGACAGAAGGTAGGTTTGAAGTGGTCTTCACAGACTACTGAATTGCATCAGAAAGGAAACATTTGCAGAGGACAGCCTGTGCGGATGCTTTGCAGTCCTCCATTTTCCTCGCGATACAGCTCAGCAATGGCCAATAATGTTATCTAAAACTGGTGTCTGCTGCACGCAGCCATGCCAATAGAAGAACAACGAATTTACGTCACTACCAGGGCTGGAACAGCCAGTGAAGAATGTCACTGCGCACACCCAGTAGTTGTAGAGTGTGGCTGCACGAACGCGTACTTGACAAGGGGAAAGGACCGACGTTGCTGACTGAACCATTGATGTCATAAGTGACAATTTTAAAGATCTAGTAATACAAATTCACCACACATAACCTTTAAGCAGCCACATAAAGTATGCAACATGATTAAGTACAATACAGAATTATACAATCAGAATTAACCTTTCAATCGTAGACCAGTGGCCAATCAAATTGTGTACATACTGCCACTGTGATGTCTGAGCTGTCAGTGAAGGTCTAAGAGGTTCCCATCAGTGCCCGTCAACAGAAATACCAAACCCATAAATGTCGGGGCACCAAACAGGCCACTGCAGGAGAAGGCTGTCAGTGCCATGCAGTGCCTTGTCTGCAGCTTCAGCTCAATGCGAGCAGTTCTCAGAGAGAAATGTCTATTATAATCCTGTTTAACCTTTAAGAGGTCCCTAACCCAACTACAGCCTGTCAACAGTAGCCAGAGCCCTGCTGGCACTAGCACAGACATTGAGAAGACATAGGGCTTCATTTCAACAGCTGGTTTGAGCATCATGAACATGTGGGCAGGATCGTGCATGCTATCCTCATGTCATTGTTTTATGAACCGCACCGCCGCAGGCCATTAAGCAGACTATAGTCCTCTTTGTTCTTACAATGAGCAAGCACAACTGTCATCAATGCAAATTGACTGTCATCCTCCAAACAGCTCTTAGAGTGCATAAACTAAACATGTTTGCATGCATAATGCGTTCAGTGAATGCTGCGGACATGTCACTAGTGGCAATTTGAATAAATATGACTGCAAGTTATATAAAAAAGGAGAAAGAACACCTGTGATCTCAAATAGAGATAGACATTTGACACGACATTGTGAAAATATATAAAGTGCCACTTCAAAAGGTCAAAATAAAAACCTCCTGCAGATGATAGTTTTACTGACAGCTCCTACCTTGTGAAAGGTCTAACTTTAGATCTAGATATCTCACATCATATGACAAAAGGAAGAGTTTGGAGTAATAATTTAACCACCTGAATGCAGAGGCCATTCATAACCTGGCTTGAAACGAGGCGTTACAGGGTACCATGGGAGCATATGGCATTTTCAGGGCTCTGGTGGGCAGCAACTTGAGTCTCTGCCTTCCTGCAGTGTTTGTGTGGGAACAGTATGAATAAGTCCAGCTGTTGCTCTGGGTGACCTTCATTAACACAATAAACAGTGGCACCAGTCACAGCCAGACACTGAGCAATCTTTATCAAAGCTCCAGCAATGGCAGAGGATTCATCCACAAGGCCCCTGACAGATCAATGCATCTAACAGATTGTTATTACTGTGGGAGGTATTCAGTGCTTTCCAAATCAGTAACCATGCCATGATTACATTAGAGTCGATGTAATAATGATGTAAAAGAGCAATTACTGGTTTCACAAAGAAATATCCTAAATGTATTAACTACTATTACCCAGAACTTCCTCCACTGAATACATCATCTCCGCCACTGATAGAAGTGTAGTCCTCCAGGTGGACGGATCATATTCTTCAAATACAATATATGCCTCATTTAACCGCCACCTCAAATGAGAAGTGCTCTGATTTTTAGTATATTGTCACCATAATTTGACATTGCATAGAAAAAATAACAGTAGGGAATAAAATGGAGAAAAAAAAATATTACCATGAACATTGGGGGCAAACATACGAACAGATATCAATGGGTTTCTATTTAAATTTATTGTCTGGAGGGAGGCACCAACCAAGATTTGTAGCCAGAAAATAAAATCCCATGACAGGCTTACACACTTTAAACAACAGACAACAAATTTCAGAAGTTTAAGGGCAAATCATGAATGAAAAAGCACAGCAGGAGCTTGCAGGAATATTCTGAGTTTAGAATCCATTAGTAATGTGCAGAGAATCTTGTCTGCTCGTCTATGTAAATTCCTCTTAAAAAAAGCAGGCGTTCGAAAATAACTAAAATACAAACATTTAGGCGCTGCAAAAAGTAAAGAAATAGCCATAATAAGACTTACTGTCTTTTCAATCATACTAAACTTAAAACGAAAATCCAAAGAATAAACAAGAAAATTTTCTGCAAAGTGCAAGTGCATTCAGCGTCGCCGACAGTGGCAGCGGCACACACGCACGTACTGGGTTGCCTGTGTGGGCACATGGGTATGGACACGACAACAAAATTGAGCTCATGGCTTTACAACATTTGTATTTTGGAGAGAGAGCATTTAAATATGTACCAAATCACATTTACCAGAGCTTCAGCATCTCACTGTTACAATGTTATTGTTCTATCTACCCTAAACCTCTATGTGTGATTCATTCCAGCTCACCTGTGCTAATGGAAAGATCTTTCATTTTGGCTAGTATTCATCCTGTCCTATACTGGCAATTCATCATTTTGGGACAGTGTGAAAAAAAGCATTTCTCACCTTCTCATTCAGTGGGTGACAACAGATAACAGATAGGAGACCAATACTTCATTAACACACATGTGCATGTAGTATGTTCTGCAGACTGGACAGCGAGAGCCATTGCTTAAATAAAAGATGCTAATATTGAAGAACACTTACTTACTCTCTCCTTTGCCAAACCATGTAATCAAACTAGGGTCACTGAGACGCTGGAGCCTAGGTCAGCCAAATCGGGGCGAAGGCAAGGTACACCTTGAACAGCTCTCCAGACCATTGCAGGGAACACAAACACACAAAAGCATTGGTACTCACATCCATACCTGGGGCAACTGGGATCAGCCTAATAGCCTAATGAGCATGTCTTTGAACTGTGGAAGAAAACCTGGGTACCCTGAAGAAACCCATGCAAGCACAGGGAGAACGTGCAAACTTCCCAGAATTTGGAATCATGGGGAATTGGTGGGAATCACTGGGGATTTGCAGAACATGGTGTAATTCGAGGTAATGTACTAAAGTACCGTCAGTCTACATGCACTCCCACATCACCACATCCAGCTTCATATCTGACTTATCATACCTGGACGCTCATTAGTTACCAACGAGCAGCTAGTGTTGCTGTCAACTGAAATGCATGAAGAATAACCACCCCCAATTTCTGTTAATAAAATGGTGGGAGTTTCTGAAGCTTCTCAATACAAAACCTCAGTTTGTGCGTCGGACTGTTTACTGTTATCTAAATTACTCTGCCGTTTTAATGAGCAAGCAAAACCAGATGTTTTATCTAATTACACCAGATTAATAGTTCTTATTGTTTACTATTTAGATGAAATCTTATTAAAACACTAGTAAAATGTCAGTCCTTGTATTTGCATTACAAGTATACAGTAGATACCCAGTTTTTCCTGTGGACGGATGATGAGTGAAGTCTTTTGAACATTGCTTGACTCCAGTACAATACCCAATTCATTTTCTTAGTGGCATGAGTAAAACTGAAGATTTGGTGGATGAGTGGACAGATGTATAGAAGAAAATGCCAGTGAGGAGCTTCTGTACATTATACTGTGGATTAAAAAAGAAATACTATTGCTGCATCAAAGCAGCTTGAGAAATCTAGCATGAAACTCTGGTTTGATAAATTGAGAATAAGACCAATATCACTATATAATACATACAATACACTTTTCTGAGATATCATGACCACTGTGAGATATTTTGGTCATTATTTTTATTTTAAATTATTACAAACTGACATTTAAATTTTATTTAAAATGTAATATTAATTTTAAATGCTACTTTTGTTTTTGTTGGGCATTCAGTCATTTAATTTTTTTTTTCAAAGCCGCTTAATCCTAATTAGGATGACAGAGAGGTTGGCGTCCATTTCAGCTGAATCTGGGCAAAGGAGGGGTACCCCCGGACAGACCATTGCAAGGCCAACATACAGTCACCCATTCACACACCTTCAGACCTGGTAACAATTTGGAACTGAAACCCCGCCTACCTTGTATGTTTTTGGACTGTGGGAGGAAACTGAAGTACACAGAGGAAACTCACACAAGCAC
>JBCNYG010000021.1:37913861-37927772 GCA_039654305.1 Porochilus rendahli | reverse complement strand
AAAACATGCACAGTAGGCTAATCGGCTGTTCCAAATCACCCCTAGGTGTGAGTGTGAGTGTGAATGGTTGTGTGTGTTGCTGGCAAGCTATTCACAATGTACCCTGTCTTCACCCAGAGTCAGATCACACAGATACCCCACGACCCTAGTTTAAGAGGTTCAGGAAAAGAAAAAATGAATAAATTAAATTAAATTAAAGTAACTAATACCCTGCACTAAGGTGTAAAAATTGTCCACTCCGGAGCCATTTTATAAAAGCAATTGTGTCCGTTGCTTCCTAGGGAACTGAAAAGGTTTCTCTTAAATGCACCTCCAAAAAGGAAACTTTCAACAGCAAGCTATTAGGCAGTGAACGCCTGGAGTGTACTTGGAGCTCAAGAAGCTGTATGATCGTTACTTTTTCTATTGTACTTTCTTCTGCTGCTGCACACTGTATGCTTTTAAGACAAAACGGCATTTGCTGAGTCTCATTTCCAAGGTAGTATACACAGTGCTGGATGACAATAAAACACAAAGCAAAAAAAAAAGAAAAACGCACCAACCTCCACCTGTCCAGCTCTATTCATTTTTTTATGATAGATTATCCAAGCACACTGCTAAATACAAAAACCAGCTATAAATAAATTCAGCCAGACACTACATTCAAATCGTATTCTGACATGCAGTATATCTTCGATTGCATTCGATTCGATACAACTTTATGGTTCTTGAGCAGCATACAGGAACCAAGCTAACAAAATGTGCAATACTTTGGGACATATATTGTGGGTCTGCTAGAAGCATCCTTAAGCAAGTGCAAAATCCTAAATCCCATGTACAAAGTGATCGATTTAGAGGGGGTTTTTGTACGGACACCGAAACTCACAAAAACAGAACATAATCAGAATAGAAAAAGTTGCCTAACATTTGTGATACTCTATTAAACACTGCTTGTATTGAAATAAATACATGGAAGTGATATGGTTTTATGCTTTACACCACAAAAAAATTTTACTCACAATTCACTTCCTGTTTTGTTTGATTGTAAACCTTTCATGCATTAATGACTGCAAAAACTCTTGTAGATACTGGGTGGCTACATTAATTAAATAGCCCACAACTGTAGTTTGCGAAACTATAAAATGTAAGTATAAAACCAGCCTATAAAGATATTCTTTCTTGGTTTGTCCTGTTTGGGAGTCATTTTTTGTTCCGTTAGTGAAGCCGTACACATATAGATTTAGGCACTGCCTAAAAGCAAAGCTGCCAATACATTTCTCTGTTTGATAGGTGTCGGTGTTTGCTTTTCACCGCCTGTCATTTGTATTGCTTGTTAGTTTAGGTCTATGTGTAATGAGTTCATTTTCCTCTATCTTCAGGTTTTCAGTTTCTTAATTAATTATAAATAAAACCAATTTTGTTTGTTTGTTTTTTAAATTGCTACTTGTCATGAGTCAGAGATGCATAAATGCCAATCAGCGTCAACTCAGCGACACAGCACCCTTGTGGGGTTTCCTGTAGTGGAAACACCTGGAGATTGGACAAACAAGAGACAACCATTCAAGCCATATTCCATATGCTCCACTATTAACATACTTTTAAGAATCTCTTCATAAGATTGTTAATAAATAGGTATAATATTATAAAGCATATTTCTAGAAAACAAATGTCACACTCTGGTTAAGCTAATCTTAATATGTCTATATGTCTAGTCTAATACCAGCCTTTATACTAGTTTTTTTCAAGGATGCAACTGATCTGCAATGTAAGAGAATGTTGGTGTTTATTATAGCTGTATTGGAACACAAGATGGAAACAGTCAGAGGTTTAACCCAGATGGAAACAGTCAAGCTTTGCTATGTACAGTGCTGCTGTGCTTACGGAGTAGAACTGCTCCTCAAGCTTTCAGAGAGTGCTGGTTCTGTAAAGTTGGGTATTATGGTCCACATCCCCCACTGCCTTTCATACAGTGCTGGAGGCCAAGCTAATCAACTCTAGCTAGAAGGCACAGCAGGGCAAAACTAGAGTCCAAATGTTGCCCACAAGCTGCTGCTTGTGTGAATGCCATGTTGTACAAAACTGTTACTTTGCTCAGGCTCTCACTGTTGTCTAATTTGTCTACAATAAACTGATTGATTCCCAACATGCACTTTGGGTTCTTTCCACCTCATCAAGCTGTTCTGAGAGTTGAACAGAGCTCTGGGCTTTTTACATGAAGCATCCAATAGCTTTCACATCAAAGGTCCCAGGTAAGAGATCGACAATAGATTTTTGCTCTTACTGTAATTTAGTGAACAAAATAAAGCACTATGATTTAATAAACACACACTTTGATGGTAATATAGCAAACAATTCATTTGGAAAGTTTAACTTCCGCCTTTCTCCATTTGAAACAATATGGCTCGTTTTGAAACAAATGTGAATATAATGAAAATAATCATGTGCTGAGTACTACAACTCGTCCCTTCCATGGAAGCTGTGCACGAACAGATGGGCACCGTGATGAGTTATATATTCGTTATATGCATAAGAAACTATGTGCCTTTATAAAACCTCTCCCCACTAAATAAACAACTGTGAGGATGCAGTTCACAGAACGCTTCTACCCAGGGCTATAGTCTTTTCTTTAAGTGTTCTAAAGATACCCCCTTGACTCATCCCCACTATATTTGTAACCATTCAACCCTCAATTTACAGCTTTCTATCAAAGCAGATGGCAAGCTGGTAGTTGCAGCAGGAGAAGGTGTGTGCAGCCATCAGTTAATATATATCTGGACTCTAGTGTTTGATCTGGATTCCACATTAGACATTTCTTCATGGCAACACTAGTCTCAACACTATAATCTTTCAAGTAAACTTAGTCCTAGTCCATAAACACACAAGCATTCCACTGGCAATGAAACAAACACATTAATCAGAAACAAAATTAACTGGAGACCCAGAGCTGACGCTGAAAAGTGAGCAGGCCCCCACCCATTATTCAGTGGCAGCAGGATAAGATAGAGCAGTTTAATTATTATGAGCCCCAGCACAGTATAAACAGCCCTCAGAGGAACAGTAGCAGTAATAATGTTCAGGCTTGGTAGGGAGGACTGGCCTGGTTAGTTTACAAGGAGCTGTCAGTGCACTTGAAACATACCAAATATACGCTGCCCAACCAAAAAAATTACACGGCATTATCGCGGCCAGGTCGAGGCTCAGCAACATTATGTGGCAATAAAATGAAGTCACCTGATGATCTGATTGTAGGTTATCCCATCAATAGGCTTTTTCTTCCCAAATGTTACGGATTAAAAAAAAAAAAGAGAGGGTGAGAGATCACGAGGAATCATTTTCACACATGAACTGGTACCACAGAGTCCTGACCTTAACCCTATTGAAAGTCTTTAGGATGTGCTCGAGAGGACTTTATGGAGCGGTTTATATTTCCCGTCATCAATTCAAGATGTGGACGAAAAATAAAGCCAACTCTGGATGGAAATGAACGCTGTGATGTTTAAGTTTGTCAAAACAAGCTATAGTGATTACGTGCTGTAATAAAGGTGGCCTTTCTAGAAGGTACTTTTCTTGGCCAAGCAATGTACAAAGTTCAGAACAGAACAGTCAAAGCTACTTGTGTACATAGTATGATTATTTATAGATGACACATTCTGGGCCACATTATGCATGATGTAACAACTTGTAACTTTCAGAACTTTTTTTTTGTTGTTGTTTTGCAGCATTCTATCATTTCAATCTCAAAAGTTTTGGTGGCTCACTGTCCTGGCAATCTTAATAAAAGTGAGCAGCACTGAGAAGAGACATAACGTTACCTGACAGGCAGATGAACGTCATGTAATCGCCCTGACCACCTGTAGCCAGGAAGGGAATCTTCTTCTTTGTCCTCCTCTTCACCTGCACTGCTGCCAACATCCTCTCATTGTGTGGGATGAAGATCTCTTTGTTGATGGCTGACCTGGCACTCATTGTTGCCAAATTCAGTTATAGCCTAAGAAAGATGGTTCGGAGCTCTTCACCCTGACAAGAAAAGTAAGAGAGACTTAATAACTGCCATGTGGCTTTTGTTAAGGGCTACGGGAAGTGTACAAAGTGTCACGCTGGCTGTAATTCAAAAGGAGCAAATAGCTTTGGAGGGGTAAGCTTTTATTTTTTTGCACTTATCAAATGTACAAACAAAATAAAGGAACAAAGGGCTACATCCATAACACTGCCTTAGTTACAGAGTACTGTTCTAATTTTAATGCCTTCGTCCACAGCAGAGCAGTTATATGAAAAGACAAACTAATGACACGTTTCCAATTTTCCTGTTGACAAGATTATCGGTCTGATTTTGTATGAATGCACATCACTATTTATTTTCAGTCCTTATCACAGTATCTTTTTTTCTTGTTTATCAGCAAAACGTATTCCTAAATGTACATGACAAAACTTGAGAACATTCCTCAAGTGTTCATAACTTAAATCATGAACCACTTGCAGTTTATAGTTTTAAATATGGAACATAATCAACGCTTAGAAAGGGAGGGCTGGCATAGGTTTACTTCCTATAGCATATATGCTTACCCCTCCCTGGTTGGTGATGGCCGTGTGGTAGGAAGGTATACTTAATGGCTGGGAATTGGATACAACTAAATTGAGGGGAGAAAATTGGGGGGGACAACAATATTCCTTCAAATTATTGTTTATACCAGGTAGTCATGTTTCACAAAAGAAGCCCAGCATGTATGTGTGATAATGACTGCCAAATTGAAGCAAAGTGATCGTGACGAATGAGGTGAGCACTCACCAAGGCAAAGCATTTCATCAACCCGTCACTTTAAAAGCGATTAGATTTGGCTCACATCGTATCCATGCTCATAGCAGACATTCCTGGCACCAGGGGGGTGAGGGAGTGCTGCCGGCGCAAGCCGAGAAAGACACGGAGGTACATCGCTGTGACTCATGTTCTGTTGATGTGTTTAATTTTTAGATGTCCTATTTCTAAATGGCTCCTACAACAGAAGCTGGAATAAAGACGAGTGTAGCCTGATATAGATCAGATTTCACCTAATAACATGCAGCTGGTTGGTCCATGATGATTTCATTGGTTATTCCCTCTTGGCTCAGTAATAGGGGAGTAGACACTGAACCATTAATCTTAATCAGATATTCTCACAATCAGAAGAAACACAGAACCTCAAGTAAGAGAATACACACACACAGTCTGATTTTATGGGAGAATTCTAAGTGAATAGTATTTAAAAATTTGAAAAAGCTGCAGCAAAATCATTTGATATGAACAAAGGTTAGAAACTTTACTAAAGTTTCCTTATAATCATATTCATCATAAATCACTCAACATTTACCTCCACCAAGGAGGTTATGTTTAATCTCAGCACTGTGTTGTCTGATTGTAAGCAATTTTGCACAGAAAGTTATGAACATATGTTGAACGTTTTAGAGTAGTGGAGAATGGCTCGGGTAACACGACGGTTTTGGCGGTGATGTGGAAATCGAATCCAGGAATTGATACTGAGATAGAAAGTAAGGTGAGGTGTTACAACAGGCCCAGCAGGGGGTGCTAAGTTCTCAGCTTGGCAGGGGTTTGCACTCTAAGTGCTCTTCTAATGCTATACATTTTTTATTAAAATTTTTTAATCTTGGAAAAAAATGCACTGAACAGAAAATACAATACTGTCCATATATACTCTGATCTCCACTAAAGATGCAGATATAAGATGATAAGACAGATCAGTTTGTCTCCTCTTCTTAGCTGTTAACCTTTCCTTTAAAATCATAGTGCACGCCTGTACTGTACTGTTACTGAAGAAATGTCAAAATCACTGGCACCCTGATTAGCCCCACACAGTCACAAGCAAGCTGTTGCCTGCTATACTGGCATCTGCTCAATTATCGCCGCTTCTTACAAAACACAAGGACAGATTATCAATTTAAAATCATCCCAGTGCAAAAAAGACTGAACCCCTAAAATCTACAGCATCCCACTGCAAGAGGTACTTTTCTAATGCCATGAAAGGTCACACATTCAGTGGGCTTCATGGGAGCCTGCCAAGATATAGAGTTGAACATCAGGGTTTCCCCAGCAGTGTTATGCTCAAACTGTGTTAAGCTGGACTCTTCACTCCTCTCTGACTGTGATAGAAGGCTCCCCTGTTTCTCTCCAAGCTGCTGGCAGACAGCGTGGAGCTGAGCCGCCGTAAGCAGCCTTCACACTATGAAGAATTGGCCCAGCGTATTCCAGTATATGGACCATTTTTACCATTCGTTACTATACGCTGAAGTAATTCATGTAATAGGTTCCTGTATGTTGTTGTTCAGGGCAGTGGTGGCCCGGTGGTAGGGTGCCGGATTACTGATCCCAAGGTTGGGAGTTCAAGCACCACTGTCACCGGGTTGTCTCTGCTGTCCCCACAGTGCAGATAACTGGGTTATCAAATGCCGGCCATGTTTCCCACTGTCTGTGGTGAGAGGCTTGTAAAAGAACCATTGCTGACTTGCATAAATAGTAGGCTGTATTGCAGAGAGCAGCTCGCACGCAGTAAGCAAGTTCATTTCTAATCGGACGTCTTGCTCATCATCCACTCTCCAGAGCTTGAACTCTTTCTTCATGGCTCTGGGCTTCTTGGGCTTCCTTGCTTGTACTGTTGAGGATGTGGCGGCAGTTGAGACACTGAACGGTGAAAAGTTGGGACTGGGAGACCTGGATCTTGAGGCTTTTTGGGATGCAGCTGCTTTTTGCATGTTTGCCTGAGGGATGGCTGCTTCTTCTGGTGTATCTGCCCCCCGGAGTTTGTTCAGTCAGTGCATGAATGTCTTACCCCCTAATTTGTTGATATAGTCATGGATCATACAGAGAGCGCATGCACAGCTCGTTATCCATCTGTTGTGATTTTGTTTCTTTAGTTGTCAGTTCTGTCCAGTCCTCAGCAATCAATTTATCAGGAATTTTGGGCGTATTTGTGTGTAGTCTGACTCTTGCAGTAAGTTCTTTGCATTTCTTCAAATCGTTATAGTGCAAAGGCTGCTTTAAGTGAACGGCTGAAGCACGATCTCTTATCTCTAAGGACTTTATGAGTATTACTCTACACAGTGCCTCAGAGACGAAGAGTTTAGTGATATGTAGTGAGGCGGAGAGGAGGGAGTTGAGGAACATCCATTCCCAAGGCCCACCATGTTAATGTAAAATGCTCTTAGCCTGTAAAATATTCTGGGAGACAGCAGGCACATGAAAAACAACAACATGAAAACGAGAGAAAAGGTTGCATTAAAAGTAGAGCCGGCTCTTTATGCTCACCCAGCAGCCCCTTGCCGCCCTCTTCTACACCGTATGCTTTTAAAGCCAGGAATAATTTCAGGCTTTTAGAGCTAAGAACAAAAGAGCACTTGACAAGTGGTTCAACTGCTTCAGTGGCACTGAATGTACATTTCCACCTTAGAAACCAAGGAGGTATCAAAGCCTGATGCAGAAAAACAAAAGCTGTACCTTCAAGTCAGTATCATGGAATTTCACTTTGCGCAGTTTAAGTGCAGAATTATAGGAGAATGACGTGTGAAGATTGATGTGCAAGAGAAGAAAAATGACGGGGGAAAAATAAGGATATCCCTTTCCTGAAGGTCACCTGCCACTCCTTTTCCCACATGATCACTCTTCACTTCACGAGAAAGTGATTCACTCCTAACAGTGTTGGGAGAAACAAAAGCACCCACAGTCTTCAGTGCAGTAGAGCCTTTGGACGTTTCCAGTTATGAAGATTTACTGCTTTTATTAAACAAGAGCCCATCACTGTACAGCAAATGTGCCCATTAAACAAGTGAAGGCACTGAGGTTTACTTATGTAATAAAACAAACATCTAATAACACGATAATATATATATATCACAATAAAATTTCGATAAAATTTCTTGTAAGCACCAACCAATTGATTCAATAGAATAAGCTCTTAAAGACTCCCAGACTGAAATAAAATGGACAAATTTAGAAACAGACCTGAGAGAATGGTAAGAACACTGTTTTTAACCCAGACAGATGCTTCTGCTCCCAAAGCTGAGCCTTCTCTGCTCACGTATGACTCCATTGAAACCTCACTTCTCTCATCTACTTAACCTGTCCTTCCTGTCTGATACCCGCACAAGCGCGCCATTAGTTCATCTCTCTCATACAAATGTCCCAAATACAAATATTTTGCCATTGTATGGTGATGACAGGATACAGGGTACATAATATTTTTTTTTTTTAAAAACACAGTAGTGCTGATGAATACTGAACATACACAAACACAGATGGCTTTGTTGTGCCTTATAAATAATAAATGAAGCACTGTGTCCATCCTGCTAGCTGCCTGCTGTCAATGACAATTAATGAATCATCATCATTACCTAGGAACTCGAAAGTTTCTAGAGTCTGTAGATACACACACCAAAAATCATCATACTGCTGATGATCCAGATTCACCAGGAAACAGCATCAAGCTCTCCTCTAACCTGATAGTACAAGATTACAAATAGTTAAAGATAATGCAGGAAGCAATCTTTGAAACAGCTCTCTGAAAGCATTCCTAAAGTCATTTTAAACCATCACAGTTTATGGACAACACAGAATAATACATTAAATTACAGGTTTTAATACCCAAGTAACTGGTTGGAATGTCCAGGAACATCTCTACACCTCTACATGAATAAAGAATCCACTACGTAAGCATGCCATCAATGTTGTATAAATATACATGAAAGGACAATTGCCTGTGCTGTTCTAGGTTGTTACAAAGGAGGAAATAACACTGCAGAAATTCAACATTAATTGTGAACCAAACTGTTAGTCCTATATAGGGACACCTTGCATATAAATAATGATTATTTTCAGAGATCAAGTTTTGATAAATTCTTTTGCTGCATTGCGTGTGAACGTACCATTAGGCTTATCACAAGTATACCTGCATGTGGTTTCAATAGCCAAGTCACAACCTGGACTGTCTTGTACAGTTGGAACACTATACAGCCAAAAGGAATTTGGAATTTCAATTCAATTCATTTGAAGAATTGAAATTTGAATTGAATTGGCTTCACCCCACAGGATGTTGGATTGGAATTACAGGAAGTGGAATGAAATTCACTGAAATTCAGAGAAATTCCTTAAAGCCAAGTAACAAGAAGAATTTGTCAGGTTTAACAAAGGTTTGCTTAAATACTAAAAATACTTTACAAACATTAAAATTAAGCACAAATTTCCTTCATTTGAATAATTTGTGATAATCTTTTTATATGAAAATGAACAAATGACACAAAATTGTAAAAAATGCACACTTTAATTTATAGGGTAACACTGTTACATGTAATTGTCATTAGTTCCTCAAAGGTTTTATCACTGAGACGAGATCTTTAATCGTAATATCTTTCCACTAAAGATCCTCTCGACAGGTGCATAGGATGCAGGTATGACCAGATATTTGCAGGGGAGTGCAGCTAGTTTTAGAAAACTGCTCTGGTTCTCTTTCCAAAACCCAAAGGATCAGTATCCTCTGTCAGGCGAGGTTTACCCACGTAGACAGGGACTTCATGCAAGGCTGTGTCAACAGCACAGTAGCTAACTGGCTTTGCAAAAAGGAAAATAGTGTGGGGCGTTTCCTTGTCTGGGTTTGTCCTTGTTCCTGATGTCAGAGGTGACGTTGACTTTTGGGGAGGTGGATTAGATTTTTGCAGAGAGGACCTTTTTAATTAGGATGTGCTTTGATCAAGGGTGGTATCCACTTCATGGAAGCACTTCATGGCTTTAAATTGAAGATGTTTATCAAGTGAAGTCTGTAAAGTGAAACTTGGGGACTTTTTTCTGGAAATTTTCTCTGACCATCAAATTTGTCACTGGAGAGGCTTTCAAACAAATGTCCTGAAATGGCTTGGAAACCATTTTGACTACTTGGATAAAGTTAAAGCATTCTGGGAAATGAAGTACTTTTGCACCATTTCCATAATTTAAAAGGTATATATCCCAATACAGTATTTTCCCTTCATTTATTCTTTTAATGGCTCGAATGACTATAACATGCTTTAACCATGTTTAGTTATTTTCTTCTTTTATTTGGACTTGGAATATCTTATTTCCACACAAATCAAAAAAAACAGACTAGTCTGGCCTCAATCAGTCAGTGCCATTCATAAATCACATCACCAAAATTTGTTAATTAAAAAAAGGCTTTAAAACCGGCTTTTTAAAAGGCTTGTGTAAGGCTGTGTGGTGCAGCTTGACCACATCTATATAGTTGTTTCACTATATACACAAAGCTCTGTTTAAATTCTAATCCTGCATTTTCCATAGAAATGAGGCAACTCAACCTGAGGAAAGTGACTGAGGCAAAGCATTTTACCTGCGATAAAGGGTGCTAACCAACTTCAAGCATTTCAACAGTATGAATCAGGACCATGTCCTTACATATGTGTGTGTAGTCATGGCTTGGGTTATTTCCTTACATCTTCACAATATCTCTACATATAGATTGCCTCTGGCAAAAGACTGTTTATAGCATTTAATTAGTCTCAAATCTCATGTGAGCCTCAATCAGGCAAGCATTTTTTATTACTTTGCGTGAATTATATAACGGTGGTAATCCAGGGAATTTTGTTTTTACCTCCAAAGTAAATGGTATAGCAAAATCTCTACCAGTGAACAAGTTATACCTATAGGGCGGTATATTTCATACCGCCAAACCCTAACTGAAACGCATAACCATAACGTTTGAGCATGACAGCGCCCCTGTGCACAGTATGAGGTCCATAAAAATGAGTTTGCCAAGGTTGGTGTAAAAAAAACCTCTGACCTTAACACCAAAAATCAAAGCATGCCAGGACTTCTCAGCTAACATCAACGCCTGATTTCACTACTGCTCTTGTGGCTGAATGGGCATAAAGCCATACAGCCACTGTACGGCACCATGCATGCACACATTCTCATCTACGGACAGTATAATGTCATCATTTTATCCAGTGTTATTTTTTAACATGGAGGAACCCACATGACATGGAGATCTACAAGAATCCTTTGCAACTTGAGAAAGAGGAAGAAAGAAAATTACCAGGGACCCTGGGTCTGAGAGGTGGAAATGCTGCCTGCAGTGTTACTACTGCCACCTGCGATATTTCGCCGATCTGCTTATCAGATCAGAATTTGTGAGCTCATTCAGAAAAGCCTATGAATCAGATTCTTTAAGGACTATGAAAAACGGTTTTGAGCAGGTGGTAAATATTGGTAAATGGTAAATATTGGCAGTGGGTAAAAATGTAAACATTTACTAATACAGAAATAAAGCTAACCAAGAGTTCCTGTGTGGTGCAAAAGAAATAGTCTACTAATGCGCACGTTGGCTCCTAAGTACAGAGGAAGAGTTTTCCTCAATGTGTGTTTAGTCTCAATGCGATGTAATATGAGCAGCAGTTTGAAAAGACCTGTTGGTTTCACGTGTCTCTTAGGAAGCACACATTTACGTTTGTGGATATTTCAAACTGCGACACAACATGAATAAAAGAAATGAGCAGCAATTTGTGATAAAACACTGAGTTATTTGCAGCCAAATGTTTAACCATCATAACTGTTCATACCAGTTACTGCACATGTTGTAATAGAAGCTGTCAGAATGCACACAGCACAAGGAGCCATTTGCTGAACTGGTTGAGTCAGCAGTAGGTAAGACAGCTTATGCCAACGATCCAGCAGGCATGAGTCAACGATCTGGATGCAGCCAATTTCTGTTTTATTTTGAAGGAAAGCTTCCTGAAAATCCAAAGAAACTAAGGGAAGTGAAAATGGTTACAATACTTAACATGTTAAAGCCACATGAAACACTGCATACATGCTGCAGGTATGCAGAAGCTGTGAGGAGACAAAATGAAAAGTTTTAATGACTGCGCTGATTATAGACTGTTTATGTGATGTTTTTATAGACATGCATTCATAAGAAGGTCATTTATGCAACTCAAGCCCAGTAAAATGTACAGGGAGTTCCAGTCCAAACAGTAGAGCAAACTGGTGGTGCTTTTGGCTCTAATTCCTGCTATAAGTGCCAAAACCCATAACATTAACACATTTGTGCTGTGTGCCTCAAAGTGGAAAAGTGACATCACACCAGTGTTGTGCTAGAACAGACAAAATAATTTTTTTCCTCAACAAATGAAAATTCTACAAATGAAAAAGACTATGTGAGATGCAACATAGGACACCGGATCCATAAAAGCATTTATTCACCCAGCCATCCATTATCTATACCACTTATCCATCAGGGTCACAGGGGAAGCTGAAACCAATAACAGATTCAATTCAATTTTCCCCCCCCCCAATGAGCAATCCAACGGCAGCAGTGGCAAGGAAAAACTCCCTTAGTTGACACGAGGAAGAAACCTTAAGAGGAACCAGAACAAAAGTGACGGAAGAATGTCAGTAGAAGAACATAGGTGCTTTCAGCATTCACACCTATTATGGCTGATTATAGAGAACAATTGTAATAGTAAATAAGCCTAATTGGTAACTTTAAAATGTTTTGGCTCCTCATAATTCACAGAATTCTTTACGGGTGCAAATTCATGCTAGGGACAAAATTGATTAAAATCAGACAAGTCAGAACACTATAATCAGCAATCACAACAAAACTATACACTATAGGGTTATATATAGTAATCCTATGGGGAAACATCTGTCAAAGTAAACACTTGTTTTGTACACAGACATGCTCATAATGTTATCAGGATAATGCTATCCATCTGACAACATGAAAAGTACGCCTACAAAAACATTTGTCTGTTTATCTCAATATCTGTAAAGAAACCATTCGTCTGACCTCTGACGCAGCTCCCGACTCCCGACGGTGCATGAGCTGATTGTAACACTGGGCTGTTTTCTGATGTTTACTAACGGTGAAGTCACATACAATTTGTGAAGAAGTCTATCCATTATAATATGAAAAGTTGCTTTGTTCATCCAGAAATAGACTTCTTCAAACACTGCCCGGTGAGGCAATCGGCTACATGGACTACATGAGTGCCAAGTCAGAGCGTAATGCAATACTTAATTAATTAATTTCTATCAAAATCTGGACCCAAAAAGTTGGTAAAATAGAGACCGGGTTTAAAAACCCTGAGGTTTTCCTTCAGGCTGCGGGATTCAGACTTTATACTCAATCCATTTGTAACAGTTTTCATCTTCTGCAGTGGTTTATGACATTAAGAGCTGTTCTTTTAATTATTAGCTTCAGGAATTTAAAGTTGAAAATAGAGTCCTGAATAATGGAAGTCCTTTCTGGTTTCAATTTGAAAAATTCAGAGTGTAGGCTGACGGAGAAAGCACTAGCTCCCCAGACTCCAACTGAAAGGAAAATAAAATATTTCTCACATCTTTTCAAGACTGTTACTGAAAACATAGGGAAATATTTCCCATGTCTCAGCTACATACATTCCAAATGAGCACTGACCTGACTGGACGTCCGCGGGAATTAGAGAAACATTATGTCTGACATCATAACATGACAACAGCCTGCAGTAAGCCATACGGTATGTGTCTGGTAAAGCAGTGGATCTCAAAGTGGGGGTTGAGGAGTTTTATTTGGTTACAGCGGTGGAACTTACAACCAATCATTATCACAGTTAATATATTCACTGGGTTCTTGTGTGTCTATTTTCAGTACACTTGAATTACATGGGACTAATCCAAACACACACACACACACACACACAAATGTAGTTTCGATTATTAATTAAATCCAAGTTGAAAATTTACAGCATTTTCTTTATCACAGCTGAAGAGGTCCCTGACGGGAAATAACTGGGAAACCCTGCCCGTCAAAAATGTTAAGCTAAAAAAATATTTTAAAATTTATTAATTAGAGAGAGAGAGAGAGAGAGAGAGAGAGAGAGAGAGAGAGAGAGAGAGAGAGAGAGAGAGAGAGAGAGAGAGAG
>JBCNYG010000021.1:37895673-37906022 GCA_039654305.1 Porochilus rendahli | reverse complement strand
GCAAAGCAGCTTTACACAGTAAATTAAGTTGGGGAGGAATCTAAAAATGTTTTCTACAACCCTCTACACATCCCTATGATCTTCCATTTCACTGATGTGTATACATGTGTCCCTTATGGCCAGTAGCCTCTCAGTCTCATTGATTTATTGTGTTTCTGGCAGATAACCTTCAAATCTTGCTAATTTATCCAATCAATGGTCTGTCGCCCATGGTCTTTAGCAGGAGCACAGGCTCCAATTCAGTTTGCCAAAGTTATCTGAAAGGTTACAGCATGAAAGCTCTGACACACATTTCTTAGGTACAAAGTGGGCCGGAACACTCCGGAGCTGAGCTCTGCCACCTTAGTCAAATAAATAAATAAATAAATAAATCAAGTTAAACTGTAGCACCATGGACTACAGATCATTTTCACATCCAACAAATCAGAGCATAACATCACCCTCTGCTGGCCCCACCTTCGTTCATGAAGCATCTTGCCACCACAGTGTTATCCTTGGCCCAAAGTCTCCTCTTGACGAGGCATGAACCAATGGGAGGAGGCAGAAGCACCTTCCGACTGTTCGAATTGACCAATTTTCCTTCTGCAAGTGCCTCTTCCACATGCCTCTTCAGTCTGAGTGCAAATCGCACCGAGCCCTTTTAAGCCAAAGTAAGTGGATTATGTTGACATCGATGGTGAAGTTTCGTAATATTCAAAAATTCAAACAGGCCAATAAGAAGAATTCTTATAGCTGCTGTAGATTATGTGCCAGTGGCAAAAGCTTAACAGGTAGCCCAACTTAAAGGTAGAAGCTGTCCGTGTAAGCTACCTATTGCTAATACTGGTGAGATTATGTTCATGAAAATGTATTTAGCTGTTGGAAAACCTATTGTAAATGTCATTATCTGAAATTTTCATTGTTAAAGATAGAGGAGGATGAAATAAAGACATTGCACAAACAAATGCTCACTGATTATTGTAATATTACGTGTCTGAAAAAGATTTATATGGGTTTTTTTGGACTGCATCATGGTGAGGGTTTGTGTGTTTGATTGTCTGCCCATGTGATTGTGTGTCTGGTAGGACTGTAAGCCTGTGCCCTAGCACTTTAACAACAGATTTTCTAACACACAGATTGTGCTTTGATTTCTTTTCAGAAAAGTTTTGTCTGAGTGAGATTTGAGAATGATTCAGATGCTGCATTGTCACATCCTGTTTAGTTTGTCTTATTTTGAGATTTATTTTCTCCTTGTGATTGGGTCATTCCATGTCATTTCAGCACAGAATCAGCTGCTTTGACTCCGATTTTCATGAAACTTTCAGAAATGATTGGGACCCGTGAAAAATTGCTAACACTCAAATATTTTTGCAGATGGCCTCTTAATTAGTGAGATAGGCACTAATGAATTTTTGACTAATTACCGCAACACCAAGAATTAAACATGTACATCTCTGAACCTATAGCACCTAGAGAGTTCTAATTTGGGGTGTGGATGCAGAATATGGTCTAGCTGTGCCTTTTGGGGTTATGATGGCAGTTGGTAATTGTGTAAAGTTTTTGATTAACTGTCAATAAAGGCAATAAAAAATACTGTAGCACATCACTTCATTTTTGAAGCTGCTTAATCCAATTAATTATTTATTAATAATTAATTAATTAAGGTTGCAGGGAGACTGGTGCCTATCTTAACCAACTCTGGCCAAGGGTGGGGTACACCCTGGACAGTTCACCAGGCCATCGCAGTGCCAACGCTCACTCATACATTCACGCTCAGACCTAGGGGTGTGCTGCAACACCGTATTTTAGCCCCCCCTTGTCAAATCCCACTTTAACCACTGCTTATACCTACGCACCATGAATAACACAGACTGCATAAATTTAACTATTTCAAAACAATCCCTATTTTACTATTTATCAGTGAATTAATTATCTTTATAATCTTTGATACAAAAAGAATCCTTGAGGCTATGTCTGTCCATGAGAAGTACATGGAATTTGGGTAACTTTGGTTTATTAAAAATACCAGGTTAGTACGTCATATCTGTTATAAACACCTAAAGTAAAGCAAAAAAAATATATCAAAAATACGTACCACATTATAAACTCCCGGAGATATATACTGTGTGTATACATGTTGATATATCGTAGACTGCCCAGCCAAGAAGCTGATTGTCTGCATGTACTAAATGACCAGGGGTGCATTCTAAAACCCTTAAATAGCATTTTAGTTTCCCTTTTAAAAGAAATGAGACATTGTTTCCTCTGAAGTGTTGCACAGTGCAATGACTACAACTGTCTGGTGCAGCACGACTGACTTGCTGCGTAAAAGCAGTTGGCGCCATGTAAGGGGCGGGTTATTTATAAGCTTTCGTGGCACTCTTCCAGGAAGGCTGCTCTTGTGTATTCTTGCTCATCACTCTTCAATTCTAGATGCACAAATAAAAGAATTGCGACGGGCAACAGAGATTGATATTTTTGATTTCAAGGGAAATTTTTGGTTCTGCATTTTACCCAGCAGTGGGCTGCCACACATTGCTGTGCTCAGAGAGCACTTGGAGGTTAGGTCTCGTGCTCAAGGGCTCTTGAAGCCATGAAGGTGCCGCCACTCATGCCCCCACTATGTACCAGAGGAACCTCTGGGGTCAATATATATAAAATATTGAAAGATATCTACACTCCTCATACAAACTAAAATGCCTGCAGGCACAAAGACTGAAGGCAACATCGTGTATTTTCGAGCCTTCGGCAAAACCAGCTCTAGCTCCTCTGACACTGACAGGAAGACTACTAATTCTTACCCTTATGCAGTTTTGTACTACTTTATTTTCTGTAGCTTGGGGGATAAAATTGGGCAGGAATACAAATGCTCGGATAATCATGGTTGCGTTAAACCAAGGTTGACAGCTATGAATTTAACATTAAATAATAGAACAGGAGCAACTCATCTGAAATGCAGATTTGTGCTTTTTTTCCTCCCCTAGTACAACTAGACCAGATATTAAATGTTTGGTTTCGTACAGAGCAGGTTGATGAATGAGGTGCAAACCATCTTTTTAAACTGCACATCATGACCTTATCAGCACAGCACCTGCTTCCCATTTGTATTGCACACTCACTATCTGAGAACAGTTCAAGGTCAGCAGACACAGACTTTATTATCAGTGGAGGTTAGAGTGTTAGTAGAGGTGCAACAATCAGACAGAGCAAAGAGCATGAGACTCTTTCGTGTCAATTCATGAAACCGGTGATAACAGCCTAGCAAGACCCGAGCTGAGGCACAAAATGTATGTATGTACTTACAGCATTTTACAAAAATCGAATTTTAGTTAAAACCTGATAGAAGATGAATAGATTTTTGATTGTCAGTACACTCCAATGCAATGCAATATCCTAACACAGTTCAAAACGAGGTGTCTATTTCCAATACAGCTGGTCTGAAGATGTGAGCAGTACATATTGAAGACATCATGCAGCTGGTAATAAACAAAAGCACAAAGGGAGTTATAAAGATCCTGATTTGTCTTGAGGTGATTGCAACAGCAAATACATCAATATCCCCATAGAGCAAGAGGCCATCACTGCAGAGGCATGAAATGGAGCGAAACCCTAGACCTTTTCACTGGCTCACAAAAGCCACAAGGTGGTGAAAGGTTCAGTGCTAATAAGGAGTGCAGGCTTTTTGTCAGGACCACACAATTCTTCATAGCAACACCCTATTGGATTACAGGCCTCAGATTATTAGGAAGTTTCCTTCAGTTAATAATTCTTCAGTTTTGCAAGTGTTAATATTAACATTCATGCCTCAAAGGCGAGGTGGATGTTGCAAACTTAATATTCAGTTCAACTTCTAACTATGCTACAATAAACACCTATAATGAACTGCTATAATTCATACTACAATAAAAATCAAACTAAAATGAGATTTCGATAGTTTATATTTACATATTCTTTGAAAGAGACAGGACTAAATCAGTTTTTTTTCTCCACCCTGTGATGGCCTGGCGAGCTGTTCAGGGTGTACTCTGCCCTTGCGCAGAGTTGGCTGAGATGGGCGCCAGCTACCCCCGCAACCTTAATTAGGATTAAGTGTTTCAGAAAATGAATGAATGAATTTATTTTTCCCATGTGAACCATGAATATGTCTGTAAACCAAAGCAGAGAACTCCAAACCAAAGAGTAGCAATAATGTGCTAATACTGTCTGCAGTCGCCTTAAAACAACAATAAACAACAACAGGTCATTTGAGCTCTAAACTTGAACCAGCTAATAGCTTTGTGTAAGTAATGGTGTTGATTCTGCTCTGCTTAGTCCACTCATTCAATAATAAAAGTATAGGGTGCTCCATAAAAGTGTTTTAGTATATAATACAGGAAATGCAAGAAAAACAAACTAAAATTATTTTTGTGGCTTATTTTTCCATTTTTAAGCATGAAATGATATCTGTTTGCTGCACGTGACCATTACATAATGATTGTCCGCCATGTTTGTTTCAAGCATTATCCACATGAAGTAATGATCTTTAATCCTAAGATAGTGGACCAGTCAGATTGCGCTGTTCCTGTGTAGTATAGTTTACTGATTGATAAAAACTGATGTATAATAATTTATTCACCAAACTGTTTAATCCTTCGAAGGTCACAGGGAGGCTGGACCCTATTTCAGCTTACTCAAAGGCAGGGTGCACCCTGAACAGCTCACTAGTCCATCGCAGGACCAGCACACACACACACTCGCACCTAGGGACAATTTAAATTAGCCACTTAGCCTAATGTACATGTCTTTGGACTGTGTGAGGAAACCAGAGTACCTCGAGCAAACCCACACAAGCACAGGGAGAATGTGCAAACTCCAAACATAAACGTCATAGACAAGCCCGGGACTCAATTCCAGGAACTTCTTGCTGTGAGGCAGAACTTGCTAACCACGAAGCTCTCCCTACTGATATATAGTTCAGGGGAAAAAAAACAATAAAAATATTCACTTCTTAACATCAATAAGAATGGGAATCATTAACCTACACATTCACAGACCACTTAAGTTCACCAATAACCATATGGTTTATTATAAATAAACCATATGGTTTATTCAGTGTTCATATGAAACATCAGTCAGGGAAAAAAATTTGACTTCAATGACTAGCCTGGCTGTTGGTCTGAGACAGGCTTGTTTGAGTATTTCAGAAACTGCCGAAGGTCCTCTCCCTAGCTTTTCACATGCAATAATCTCTCAAGGTGTTTCAAAAACAGCCGGAGAGTGAAAGTTTAAAAAAAGAAAAATTATAACGTGGCTTGAGAGATGAGAGTCAAACTGTGAGGAACGTCATAAATAACTAAAATAATCAGCCTTTCCAACCACAGTATGCAGAAAAGTATCTCAGAACATCCAACACAGAACAAAAACATTCACATGGTTGGTCTACAACAGCAGAAGACCATGTTCAGTTTCTCTCCTGTCAGATTCTGTTTAAGAATCGACAGCTACAGTGATCACAGGTTAACTGAAATGAACAGCTGAAGTTTTTCAATCTGCCCAGTTTCGGTGAGTCACTGACCCAACATAGCTCCAGATTCCTGTTCTGGGACATATCCAGGGTGATTTGGCCGAATGTAGCTAAAGCTAGCTGTATTTCATTTAATAATTCACATTTACAGCACTTTTATTCAGTTTTCCCTTTAAAGCCGTACAGTCAGTTCAAATTTTTGTGGCCTGTGAGTCATGCATTCCATTTGATGTACAGTATGCATTAGGATCCCATCGTTTACTTAAAGAGTTCCTGGAATAACACAGTCCATGCCTCTCATTTGAGCCACCGCATGTGAAGCTTCTGGTGGCAGTACAATTCCTGCTGGCTGTACAATTTTTAGCACTGCTCCCCGTGTTTCACTGTGTGAATGCCTAAATCCAATAATTCCTATACTAATGTCTCCTGTTTCCTATACTGATTTTTATACCAGTACTATTAAGTAAGGTTTTATAAGGGTCTCAGATGAGTTCTTAACTCATTGTGCAGTACCGCCTGCCGTGTTAATCTCCTCAGTTCAGAACATTCAGTTCATATCAAAGTGATACACACCTGCATTAATAAATCGATTTAGCTGAAACTATGTATGCTGACATTGCACATGTATTAAAGGGGCGTGTCTAGCAAGAGAGTGACAGCAGCTTCCACATCTAAAATCCAGAGAGAGGTAGCACATTTGATCATCTGACAAAGAAAAAAAGCATTAATTTCTAAAGAATTAAAGAAACAAGCCTAGCATCTATGATAGACAGTGTACGCACCCTTTACAAAACCACTGAACACACACTGCCAATGCCACAACAGATAAATGCTAAAACAAATGACCGATACTAATATGAAGGAATAACAGAGAACTCTGCTACATATTCACTGGATGATGGGGTTTAATTTTTCCTCTTTTACAGTGGAATTGAGTTTTTAGACTAGCATTCAGAATGACTTTTCTAATCTTCAGCAAGTCTGTGATGGAAGTTCCACTCTGTTACACACCCTAATTAAAGGTTATTCAAAAAGACATTTCCTTTTGCAAAAATTTATGAATATGCATGCAGTTCATGAAAAAAGATGTGAATATGCATATAACAAACATCCCTCCTGCCAATTATTCAAATATCCCTCCTACACAGCACAGACTGGAGCATGTGTGGGATCATGGATTCAGGGTATTAAAAAATAATTGGTAGGGTTCTGAGACTGAGACGAGGACAAGCAAGTAAATGTATATAAACAATGATAACACTTGTGTCCGTACATCAGCAATAGACACAAAATTCACCACCAGTAAGAAACGAGAAGTGCTCAAACCTTACATCCTCGCCAGGTACCAGGCCCTGTATCTGAGTGAGTGTGTGTGTGTGTGTCAGATAGCCAAAAGCATGTTCCATATCCTCTACCCAGTTCCTCTCTACTTTGTAAGAGGCCAACATACACAAGGAAAGCACATTCTGTTGATCTAATGACAGTTAGAGATAAACTATTCTCTCTCACACACCCTGAAACTAAACAGGTACACAATGAAAATCATACGTTTGCAGTGCAGACAGCCAGCGACATCTGCTGGTGAACATATGTAATTGCATCATTATCACAACTATACAGTAAGTTTATTCTCATTGGAATTAAATAATTTTTTTTTTGTTGGTTTGTTTTCATTATATTTTTAAATAAATGCATTTTTACAGTCTAAAACCAGTAGGCCTTGCACTACTGTTCAGAATCTGAGGTGAAAAAAATTTCAATAAAGAGAACAGATATGCTAAAGTAGCTTTTTATTTTACTTCATTTTACGACATTTTGTCTCAAACTCCAGGCTGCTACAGTTCTCCTTCATCATTAAACTCTTATCTCTTCAAATCAGCACTTATACAGGACTACTAAAGACAGGTTCCAACATTTTACTGACTTACGTACTATAAATGACAGGGAAAAGTATGCTAAAAGATCATTCAGGTTTATGTGCTAACAAATGAAATACAAAATAATCTCAAACACGCCAATGCATCAAAAAGAAAATAACATTTACATACGGTGTTTAATTTAAAGCGAGCTGAAAGAATCAGAGAATAAAACAAGCCCTTAAATGTGAGAGTGCTGAAATGTGCAGCAGCTAAACCTGGAGCTTGAGACATGCTTCATCACATTATATATACTTATATATATTTTACTCTTAAAAACTCAATAAGACCTTAACATAGGCAGGTACACATCATACCAAGCAATGCTCAAAAGATGGCTTTTTTCCTTCTATTCTGGAAAAAAGGGCATTTCCAAAAAATGACAGAAAAAAGCGTAAAGAAAATCAATACCTGTACAATTCTATAAAACTGTTTTTTACATTAGTTACAAAAACTAATACTTCATTTAGCATTCCTTCATATTCATGAAAAAAAGGACATTGCATGTACTGCCTTTAAAACACAGTGACCTATTGCTGGTGCATATCAATATAACAGCTTTGAATAATACTATATGGTTAAGGACAAGGTGTGAATGACAGAAGAGTAGGCTGTACAGAAAAAAAATCATCTCAAAGACATCACGGTGCTGCTTGCAGCCAGGAGCCAGCAGGCTCCAGAGCACATCTGAGGTCATCCTCACTGACTTCATACTGAACAGGAGGGAAGAAACTGTGCTCACTCAACACACAGGTCTGCTTTTCATTAGTGTTTTCTTCAAGACATGAAGTTATTTTAGAGACTCTGTAGCTAGCAGGTTAAGACCCCTGAAATCCTTCCCTCATCATGTTACCTTCAATATACTGTTGATGTTCATTGCAAGCTGCGAGAACAAACCTGAAACTCGCTGTCTTTAGTGTTTGGAGGGGGACTTACGGCCGTCCACTGATGGCTATAGTGCTGAAGATCAATCCGTTACTTCATGCTGACTCAGACACAAAAAAGTAAACTGCAGCTCATTCATGAGGGGACGTTTCCTTTACTCTAGAAGTGCTTGCTATGCTGTCAAGGGATTGCGTGTTTGTTGTTTTTTAAAGAAAGTGATTTAATGGTAACAAAACTGTAGTGTTGAATGTTCTGGTCAGCTATAATCTAGAAGGACCCTCAGATCTCACTCATGTAGAGCAGCACTTGACTGCTGGATATTTCCTTCAGTAAATGGCTGCTATTGTGAAAGGAAATGTTTACAACAACAACAACAAAATAAAAAATCAAACAAGGAAATATATGTGGAAGTTATGACAGAAAATGAGTGAGGCAGCATTAGAATAAAGTCAAATAAGCACCATGACAACCACAAAAGTCAACTTCTCAAAACAATGAAATCAGAACACACTGAGCAGTGACATTTGAGACAAGCTTGAGTATTACCATGCAAGGTGAAAGATCAGGGATGTCACACTAGCCCCTTTCGTATGCATAGTGCACAGAGGTGGAGAAAACCATCGAATGCCACAGTGACCACACACACCAAGCACTCTGGGACAGGAACGCAAGAAGCAGGCGTCTCTGAGAAAGTAGCTGCTTGCTTCCGGAAATGAATGTTCTCAGCAGAAGGTGAGGTCTTAAGCAGAGGGAGAACATTTCTCATCGTTCCTTAAAGGCAGCGCATTAGTGCATAAGGTGTATGTTAGCATTAAGGAAGGAAGAAAAAAAGGCAGCCTTCAAATTATCACTGTAGCCAAATGAATGGCCTGATTAAAAAATAAAAACACAAGGAAAAAAAGGAAATAAACAAAAATCCCAGGCACTCCATGCCACCCCAACCCCCTTTATTGTTGGCTTCTGAGGTTCTCCCTCTCAGACCCAGCCACTGGTGAGCTTGTAGAACATTTCTTCATCAAGAGACTCATTCTGGTCCTTGGCCCTTGTGGATAGGAAAATATAGCCTCCAATGAACTCATGCACCACCTTACAGTCCACCTCAGCGCAGGTGAACGACAGACTGGGCTCATCAGCAAACTCCACTGTAACCTAGAGCAGAAAACATCAAGGACTGGATTTGAGATGACTTGTGTGAAACAGAAGTGCAAAAAGGAATATTCTGGCACACCCCCCTTCACCAAAATTGTAAAGCCATATACTTCCTGCATTAACCTCCTAAGACCCAAAACCTAATGCATGTCTATACATTTCTCCACACCGCTTCTGTCCCTTACCACCCAATAACTACTGAACAGAAAAAAGAAAATACGATGTCCTCATATGAGGACGGGGGTCTCAAGAGGTTAAGAAGGTTTAACGAAATGTTTATCAAAGCAGAGCTAGAGTTATTTAGAAAACAACAAAGGGGTGCAGTATTGGTACATTTACTATGGAGTGACCTGCGGAATCTCGTATTGACTTAATACTTTTACCGGCATCATTGGATGGCGCTCTAGGCAGCTGCATATACACAACTGGGGAATTAAAAAAATCCTTACTATATAATTCCTCAAGTTTCTCTCATCCTAAGACCTCTGTAAGGATTATGGCTTATTTTTTACTTCAATCACTAAAACATTAAAACTCAAATTCGACTGTAACTGGGTATGCGGTAATCTTTTTTATATACTTGTAACTTTTTTACAAAAATAGCCATTCTATGGAATGCAAATTACTTAAAACACCATCTGCGGGTTAAGATCTTCCTGAAGCTTTTGAGGCTAAAGTAGCACTGACTGTTTGGTACTTCCTGAAGTGTGACGGTGGTGAGGTTACACTTTAAGGAAACGCCTTACCATCTTGATCTCCCAGTTAACGTTCCACTGTTTCATGTTACTGAAGCGCCAAGTTTTAATGGCGTCTCTGGTGCCGGCGTCGATGCGGATCAATCTGTTGTAGGTGATGCCGATCAACTCCTCTCTTTTACTGCCTTGGACTCTTACAAAGGCCAAAATATAAGACTCATT
>JBCNYG010000021.1:37867121-37888073 GCA_039654305.1 Porochilus rendahli | reverse complement strand
GAAAGAAGCGGGCCAGTAGAGCACAGGGTTTTGGCAGGCGGTCTTCATCAGCTTTATTCAAAAGAGACAGGGGGAATATTATTCACAAAAAAAAAAAAAAAAAAAAAAAAAAAAAAAAGATATTTGAACCTGAGGGCACTAAGCTCCTTCTGCTCAACTACATTTCTTAGAGTGTTTCAGGACAGCTATAGGTTCTAACCACATCATCTCCGGTTACCTGCTTATTTTTGTACTTCTTCAGGTATCGTGGTGAGACGAGGCACTCAGGGTTGATATCTGTGGTGATTGGTTCAATAATCTGGGGATCTGGGTTCATGTGCTGCATCTTTAAGAAGGAGAGGATATTCTGGACCTCCAGGTTATAGGAGCTATCAGCCATGGTCTTCCCTTTAGATGCCAGACGACAGGCAGCCATCCACTGCGCATACTGCTTCTCCTAAACATGAACAGGTAACAGAAAGTCAACCGCAAATTCTTAAAATCAAGGGATGTAGGATTCAAAGTAAATGATACTGAATGTTCTTTTAGCTGTAAATGGAATGTGTGGATATTTTCCTCACAGTGTCGCATCGCAGCCAAATTTCATTCATGCCATCCGCTACTGGGATTAACAACTTGATGTTGAATTTCTGACCAGAAATGTTTACATCCGGCGTAACCTCACAACCTGTAAACAGACATACGGCGCACTTCAGCTCCTTTTACACATCAGCTTCAGCAAGTTTTACAACGAGGATTCATTCTAGAAAATTAAACTCAAAGAGATCTTCACCTCTCAGGTTCATTTGGTGGGCAGGTATGCCATGGGCCTCCTCACGACTCTTGTAGCAGGAGATTGTGATGTCCTTGAATGTACACCAGTACTGCTTAGGTCCTTTCAGTGTTAATTTCTTTGGCCTGAGAAGGAAAACAAACATCAGAAACAATGGATGAAGAATTAAAACCAATCGTGACTAAATATTATATGCAAATGTAAAAAATAAAAAATATGAAGACTAAAATTTACCTTTAAATATTAATATTTTGTTCTTTTTTTATTTTTGCTTGTTTTGTTCTTTATTCCTAAAATACTTGTAAGAATTCATGCCTTCCATCAGTTCCTATTTAAAAAGCCTATTTAAAACTAATTGCCTTTAAATGTCAACCACAATATGTGTTGTACTCACTTAAAGACTTTCACATAATCAGCCAGTTCGGGGATGGACGTGATGTCACCCTGGGAATGAAGAGGAGATACAGACTCATATGAAGATTCAGTTGAAGGGTTCCTTCAAACTTTTTGCCAAACAACCCCTAACCCCTAACCCCATCCCAAAAAAAACCCACACGTTTAAATTGACAGGCAGTACAATATAGTGTGTGAGTGTGTGTGTGTGTGTGTGTGTGTGTGTGTGTGTGTGTGTGAGTGAGTGAGACTACCAGTGTGTTTGATGTCTTTCCTCCCTCCAGGGTGATCTCCAGGTCTGAAAGTGCAGCATCCACTTCATCCACCTCCTTCTCACTGTTGTTCATATGATTGTCTGAAGACATGATTGAGAGCTTGTTGATGTGATACTGAAAATGAAATGAATAATTCAAAATTAGAGAATCTTCTAATGTACATGAAGGTCCAGTATTTTCTTCGTTTAATACACTTCAAGAATAGTAACCAGTCTGATGAACTAATATCTCATAATATCACTCACACTTTCATGCAAATACGCAGATGGCCTGAGAGTCAGGTGTATTTTAGGCGCTATTAGGCATCACAATTAAAAGACCTTGAGATGAGGAGATCCCACTACACTCGGAGACTGTGATACTTCAAGATGAAAGTAGTTACAAGCTCACATTGAAACTACTCTGAGATTTTGTCCAGCCAGCAGGAAACGCAATCCTAACATTTACCAGTCATCCAGCCAACCGAATGAAGCTCTGACGTAGAGGCAGTCTGGCTTAATTTAAAGTCATCAGAGCCAGCATGTGCAGGGCAGGAAACACTAGACCCCGGATACAACACAATAAATCCCATGCTGAAAATCTAACACCTCTTAAGCACGACTGCAGGATATGGATCAGTGTTCATCTGGGTGGTCTTACACCCCATTCCCTGGGCACCCACTCTATATATACACGGGGTGAAGACAGTTTGGCGTCCTCGGGTCTTCTCTCCCAGCTTTAACGATGGTCTGAAATAGCAGTGCCCTCCCAAGGCCAAGGAGGCTTCCACAGGGGGCATTAGAGCTCATATCACACCTAGAACCTTAAATTCCTCTGTATGACTCCTTGTTACATCCTGGGCCAAATTCCCCTGGCGGATAGGCTTGGCATAGCTTAAAGGGGTTTACTTTCATTTGCAAGCTAAATGAGGAGTTCGCATCATCTTGTCTGGGGCAACAGATCACAACTGAAATGCTGATATGCAAATATATACAGACCTGCACAAATCCACCAACGGTCACTTTGAGCAAAGAGTAAATCTCTTGATATTATGTACACAATAGTAAATTGGAACCTTGAGCAAGAAAATGTCTTGTGGGATGAACCGTATAAGAATTCTAACCACAGGAATGATTTGAAAAGCTTAAGCATTGAGATATATCATAGAGAAGCTGAAGCGGCACACACATCTGTGGGCAGTAGTTAACCCTCGTCAACTACAGGCACACAACCTTGTCAATCCTTTAACAGAGCAGAAGAGCCCAACATAAACACCATATGCACTCTTTCATCACCGGCTTACTAAGCAATCCCACTGCCTAAATATGGCCTTGGAGGTGTACCTCCCACCCTTTGGAATCCTTTCTCACTGTCAAACACACAGACACACACACAGACACATTTACCTGGAGAGCCGCAAACATCATCATTTCTTCCTCAGTACACTCGATTTCCTCCAGCAGGATGGCCCATTTGGCCTGCTCATAGAGCTGGTTAACCCGGATAGCATCATACTGTGGGGGGCAAGAGATAGCACAGCTTGTTCATCCCAGCTGAGCAAACAAGGACATGTCTGAAAGCCACTTCCTCCATCTCACACCCAGTGTGCCAGCTGCAACCCGACTGCTAAGAATCCAGCACAGTCGACTACAGTGGGCTAACAGTACAGGAAGTTAGCTTATACTACAGTATATTCTACAGCACTATAATATATAACCACAGACTCTAACCTTAGGGTTGAGATCAAAAAAGCTATGATATTTGAACCGCAAAAGAAGAACATCATTCTCTTTAACGTCGTGCTCCATTAGAGATCTGGAGGAGTCCAGCCACCTTCAGAACACACACGGAAGATAGCCAAGTTACAAGACAATCCATCCCGAATGAAAAATCCTAAATCAATAGAACCATGGTTCTGGACTTACCCCTGATTTATTTTGGCCTTGTCGAGGAGGGAGGGTGGTTTGTAGAGCTTAACCAGTATATCAGGTGAGGAGATGGGCTGACTCACAGCGAGGATGCTGGGATTGCCCTCAGACAATGGGCTGTCCCCAAACCAGGCTGAGGTGGGGGAAAGTGGGCTGCCATCTCGAGAGTCATAGGTGGGTGTCATTGTCTTGCTATAGAGGCCAGGACTGGAATAGATACTCCCTGAAATAAAGAACGTACATTAGCATTCTGCTTTCAAGCTCAAATATCTGTTTAGCTCTTGGTGTGGCAATATAACAGACCTAATTATTCGCCAAAGGTGAAGTGGACGTCGCTGAATAGTACAAGATGGAACATTGAGGGTATTATCTAGTAACTTCCATCAAGCCTGAGGCTAAGAATTTTTTAGGATATACACTACACAGGAATATAAAAAGCAAACTAAAACAAGATAAGATTTAATTTAAATCTTTTGTGACCCGTTCAAAGTTTTTAAAAAAAACACTGTTTTTACTTTGATCAGAATGCGACGGCAATAATGTAGTTTCCTTCATTTTTTTTTTGCGAGAGAGAGATGATTTTGATTTGAGCATTATCTATACTCGAGATATGAGGCGAAGTATAACAGAATTATTCAGGTGTTATCTGCCGAGGCCTAAGGTGGATCACACTCTCTGAGACAATCGTTTTCAATCATACAAAAGCCAGATTCAAAAATTGTTTTAGTATTCCTTTAAAATTGTTTTCATGTAGACGGTCACATTACACATTCTCTTATGACATAGAACACACACACAAAAACATAATGCAGTGCAAGAAAAAGACAATATATATATTTTTAAAAAGCAAGTACAACTGTTCAAACACAGTCATTGATGTGACCGCATCAAGTGCACAGCAACCTTAAGCAATAAGGCAACATGCTGACGCACAGAAATGCACACTTCACACACACACTTTTTAACACATGGGGTGCAAAACACAGCAAATGGTACAACCAGAAGCATGAGGTGTTCTGGAGCTCAGGCTGTGACAGGCTTACAACAGTGTGGGAGGAAAAGGCTAACGGGTTGTGAAGTTGTAAAATCATTACTCCTAACCTTACATACATTTTTAGTACATGATTACAACTATACAAACAAATGTCCTTGATTTCCTGAGGTTGTAGTCACAATTTCCCCCCCAAACACACACAAGAGGAGTTCAACAAACTAAAATGTGATCTAAAATAATGAATGGTTAATTTATAGTTTTATGACTTTCCTCATCCTGAATATGAAAACCATGTACATGACTACAAGAAGCCATTACAAAGTAAACACATTTACACACACAGAAATATACTACATTCTTGGTTAGTACTAGCTCGGGAAAATCGCTCATAATAGGAATAGGAATGGATGTCTGATGGTAACTTTTACTCTATCGTACCATCCTAACTGTTACTTGTTTCAAGCTATAAAATAAAATGCACTTTTTAAATAAGGTAAACAGAATTCTACATGCCATATGCAGTCTTTTTTTAAGCTGGCAAAATAAACTACTGCCACGCAATGCATTACTCATTTGAATAGTAAGGCTTTTAACCCAAACACACGATATCGAAAGTCTTGAGAGGGGCAATCAGAATGTGATGGTTACATGACATTTCGCCATCAACGACATCATCAAAATTTCATTAAAATTTCCATAGCTTATTTCCATTTATTTATTTTCCTCAAGACGAAAGGCATTAAATACCATATGGGCATAAATGGAAAAAAGGGGGAAAAAAAAAAAAAAAAAAAAAAAAAAAAAAAAAAAAAAAAGAACACATGGCGAAAAAAAGTTTGGGATTTCTAATAATAATTCTGATATAAAATTTTCTTTATAACACGGAACAATATTTTCACCTGAGGCTTGACATTGTGTTTCATTCACTACTCATTACTGCTCTTTGCTGTAGTTTTTAAATGTTGAAATGAATTTCATAGTACACTACACTAACCAGATCACATGTTCTTTTCTTGGCTTATTTATTGAAAGTTGGTAAGCATATTTATATAAATAAGCATTATGGCAAAAAGTATTTCATGTAATCTCTTAATTTATTTCCAAAACATCATCATGGGGTGGTTCAGTATACTTAGAAAATGACCATACCCAAAATGAGTCAGGCTACCAAAATTGCATGTAAATGTGGTCAGGGCCACCCATTACATTCCCATGTCAATCCTTTCATTTGCTATGAATATCATTAGAAACTACACATTTGTGGCCCCCTTTTTTTATTATTATTTTTTTTTTTACATTTTTACCGTTTACAAATGCAGGCATATCGTAGCTGCCGACTGAAAGGCAGGCACGCCAAGTCGCCAGCATTGCAGTGTGAAGCCACAGCAATCTACCAGGGCAGGAAATGGCTTGGGGAAGGGGGGGTAGAGGTCATGAGAAAACAGGGAGCTCCAAAGGAGCCGTGCATCCACCGGTCTTTGGGGAGAGTTTGTGGAGGCTCTCATAAACTCAGAAGGTGGTCACAGAAGGGATTTCTTCTCCCTAAAGGAATGCTAAACTCGCAGAGAAAGCTGATAAGGACAGCCATTCTCTTTTACGCAGCAGAGGGTCAACATGTTTATTTTACTCAGTTTACGGTTTGGAGATAATCAACGAGCCCAGGCTTTAAGAATGTTTACACCCTAAATTCTCACCACACACTGGGACAAGATGGAATTTGTTTGCAAATTGACATAAATGCTCAGTATATTGGGGACCTGATCCTTTTCTGCATACCAGCTTTATATTAAGTCCTTTCCTGACCCAGAAGCATAAAAACCCAATTAAAACAAAGTGAAACAACTAAAGGATGCCACTCAAACCTGGACCTCCCACAGGCTTTTCACATTCACTCCTAATCCTGACCTCTTGGTTCAGGTCAGTAGGGAAATTAATTCTCTGGGAATATTAGGGGGAATGGGAGAAACCAAAAAACACTGTGAGAATTTGTGTAATTCAATGTGTAAACAATATGTAATTTCCCCCCATTATCTGTGATGCTACAGAACCAAGCCAAGACCTCCTCTGTTCGCTAGCTGGCAGGCATGGGCTCCAGTGCTTTGGTGGTGGTGGTGGTGGTGGGGGTGGGGGGGTCACGTGGAAGAAGCAGTGCAGAGAGGCACAGAGAAACAGTCTTACCTTTCACAGGTCCGATGTATATTACCTCAGAGGCTAAAGGAGAGATGTAGAAAAGCAAAAGAAGGGAAATAATAAAAAAAGATTGGACAGATTAAAGAGATTAACAGACAGGATGAAAGGAAAAGGTTAAGGAACTTGTGGAGGAAGAGAAGAGCTCATTGATGAAAAGCAGTCTCAAATGTCAGAATGTGACTCATTCTGGCCTTGAGTGGGTCACCAGATGGGGCGAGAATGTGGGATGAATATACTTTACCAAGTGCTAGTCACCCTTTACGGTTAATGATTCACTGTGAGCAGGACATAACATAGACTAAATGTTTAATTAAAATTAGTAATTTTTACCAACATACTCAGCAGTGAGGCAGAGATCCCAATTACGGAGTCCTTCATCTAAACAAACCAAGTAAACCATTGCAGAAATGGCATTTCCTCAGATTTCACATGAGTTAACCTTTATTTTCAACACAGGATCAGTGAAGAAACCTCACAATTAACACTTCAACACCTCTAGGATATTGGCGTGTCTGGCATAACCCGCGTGTATGCAAATCTTCCTCCTGATAGATGAAGCCAGCCCACTCCAGCTTAATTGCATCACACTTATCCTTATCTGCTCAAGCCCTTCCCAATGGGTGGTAAACAGTAGTGAACATGTTTCCTGTTGTGAAGCAAGAGCCCTCAGCAGCTTGTGCATGAAAAGCTGGAATTACAGCCACTCAGTTCTCAGACAGAGTGATTGTTGAAGTGAAACATGGAGATCTCTTATACACTTCATGCAGGGCCCTTGCTCTATTCGGATAAGGGTCAACTCTGGGTTAAATGCTAATAATGAAGGAACAAGGGCAGGATTGACAGTGAAGGCCTGAGCTCAGAAACAGAAACGCTGCTCACTGGGACTCTGCAACCCCTCTGTTTTGCGTTCCAGGCCTGCAGGCTATATCTGTGTGGGTGATGGCTGTTCTGGGACCCTGGGTGGAGCATGGGTGGGACAATGAGCTCCATTCACGGATTCTTGGCAACAACTCTGTCTAGAGATAGTGGCTTGCCACGGTGCCTCTTAAAGTGGGTTAACTTCTTCGCTGTGGGGCGTTGCTTGATGGCTGCCCAGTGTGTTTCAAAATGGCAATGAGACCAAGTATGTTCGGAATCTAAAGCATTTGGTCTCAAGAGCCAAAGACCATGCATTATGATAATCAAATGCTTGTTCCATGCCCACATGTTCTTATTCCAGCACACTCTGAAAATATCACTCCTGTTTCACTGCAGCTTAACCACACACACCATAAAAACATCTTTCCCAATATAAGTATATAATATATTACACATTATATCACTAAGCCAATGGAAATCCAGCTTGGCCAGATTATAAATGCAGCCTGCAAGTCTGCTGACCTGAACCAGACTGTATAAAGATCCTGAGAAGCACATTTAAAACAATCGCTAAGGTCTATAGCTAAAAAGGGGCAGATTATTAAAATTCCAGTTCTTAAAACATTAATACAGTACAAGATTCCTTGTAGAAATGCACTTTAACAATGAGAATGACTGAGACTTAAAGAGCAAAGGTCATTTGCGTTTGTGTTATTCCGCCAATAGCCCCACATTTAACACAAGAGCTAGTGCGTGCTAAGCGCAGCATTAAGTAGTTATGGTCTACAACGTGTGTTGTACACTATGCAAATAAGCTTTATACATGCTTTCATTTTCTGATTTTGTTTTCTTTTCTTACATTATGTGAACAAGCTTCAACATGGCAGTAAAGCTAGGTCAAGCTAAAACAGTTTAGCTTTTGACAAACATTCAGCTAAGTTATTTTATACTGTTTAGCTGGAATAATAAATGAACAATTAAACACTTCCAGAGTTAAATAGTCATGACCAAGACTTCCACCAGGGAAGACGTGGACAAAACGGAGCCCTGTGCCAATTCCATTTTATGTTATCTTCGTAACCTGCTGCATAACACTTTAGGGTCGAAAAAAGCCGGACTAAAGTGATCACTACACAGAAATGACGAATTTCTTCTGTAACGAAAATCCTCCCTGGTCAATTCAACAGCCCTAGTCCATGCACAGCATTCTTTGGAAGCCTTGGAATAACAGAACTAACAGAACTGAAAAATCGACTGAGGTATCTCTTTAAATAGAGAAAATATGATTTTCACTAAAAGCATTCAAAGTATACTCTGGCTAACAGAGGGACAGGATATCTACAGCCTGGGGAGCTGTATGCTAACATGCTATGGATCAGCACACAAGGCTTCTATTCTGTAATGAATTGAGACAAGTACAGTTTTCTCTGGGGCAGCTGTATAATTTGTATGAGAGAGACAGACACAGACAGAAGACGGGAAGATATACCTGATCCAGGAGTAAGCAGAGGGCCTTCTAGCTCTAAAGTCTCCTCTTCATACTCCTCCAGCTTTTTCTTCTTCTTTTTGGGATCACGGGGCTTGCGCAGCAGGGACAGCTCCTCAGGATGGCGGATATCTGTGAGACAAAAGAGATTATTACACTCTCATTTCACAACATGCTATAATTACATTTCTCTTTATCATACAGCGGGTGTGTAATGGAGTGCAGTGATAGTATACTGTGAAATATTTAAGAGTGGAATCACAACAAAGCTTAGCATACTGCCAGGGGAGCATTTCAAAAGATATTCAGAAAAGAAAAAACGAATAAATGAATGAATGAATATATAAATTATTGACAGAATAATCTCTAACCCGAACAACTGGACCAATCACAGGCTATTTAGTTTTTTTTATTCATGGTTAACAAAACCCTGCTCATCACGGACTTGTTGGCACTTGGTTTTACTCTGTACATACAGTGTATTAAAACAAAACGCATTGAGAGGTGTAATGCTCCATTGCGATATAACTGTGATGCGGTCACTCATTCTGCACCACAATGCACTACACACATTCCCTTGTACTAGTAAGTTTCATCCGAGCTCATGTATAAAATACACTGTATTCGGAATCAGATAAATAAAATAAATCAGCATAAAGTCTTACCTAACTCTCCCGCTAGGACAATAAGTTTGTCCGGGTGCAAACACAGTATGTTACCTCAGACACTTGGCTCGAGTTGAAATTCCTACCTAGGAATTTATATACTTATTTGTGTCTATATAAACACACTTCAAGTGTAACTTCACCCCAGGTTTGAGCCTTACGCCATCCATTGTATCATTTTTAAAAAATGCTTAAAAAAAAGGGCACGGGTCTGAGAGTGGGTGCAGGAAGGGGCGATCGTGCATGTGGGAGGCATACTTGCAAACTGGCACAATTTCACAGACACCCACATGAGGCCGGGGGTCACCCATCAATGTTTAGAGATTGTATACATTGGGTTTTTTTATGTGATAAACATTATTATATGACATAGGGTGGGTTAATTGACATTATTCCAAGTGGATAATGCTTACAACAAAATGCAGCTGCTGAATCTAAAATCCTAAAAATTCAATGCAAATGGCATCCCAAAAAACGACAAAAACTATGCAATATGACCCTCTTGTGTCTCCAAATAAAAAAAAACTTTATTTAAACTTTTGAGTTTCAAAAGATCCCATGATGTGAGCATGACAGAGCAAGCAAGGATGGAAATGCAATATTGCCAAAAAAAAAAAAAAAATCTTCAATATGACCAAGTTCAAATATCCAAATATCCCTGAATCATACAGCGGTAAACCAGTAAGAAGCCTCAAAACAGACATGACTTCATTTGGTGTATGGCTGCTCGGTAGTTTCAAATGCGGACATTCAGAAACTGGTTCTGTAACTATAATTGCTATTTTCTCAAAAGTGACATTTGCTGATTTGTGACATACAAAGTGATGTAACTCAGTCAATATTCATGCTATAATCATGTATTATACCTCATTTTGAAGCTCATTATATTCTCTTTCCAAACATATGAATCTAAATATATGAATCTCTTTCCAAATGTATGTTAAATTTCCTATTTTACCTGCTGGAAAGGGTTACTTTTGTTGATATTAACAATAGTGTTAAAGTTTCACAAGTATAGTCATATAGGTTAAATTTAAAGTTCATAAAACACATTTACGTAAATGTGGAGTACTCGAACTACTTCATTAGCTGGCATTTAGCTACAATTTTTTTTTTTTACCATATATTTCCTAGTCTAATAAATTTCCATGTAGCAAAAAACTAAAATGATGGCTTCCTAATGAATTTATGCTTTGTCTCCCCATTCTGCTGAACACCACAATTTAAAAACATTACTGATCAACACCTACCTTTAGTTTTCCAGACCTGTGAGCAGCTTTCCAGATAAACAGCTTTCATTTTAACCCCATGACCGGGCAACTTTTTTAATGTTTCATTAAACATTGACATCTCTTTAAAAATATACTTCATTCATTTTACTGCACGAAAGAAATCCATGAGCCATCTGTAATCCCACGTCATCCGAAATCCACACATTTGGGCCACAAGAAAACTATGTAGGACCCACCCTATTAGGATATATTGGCGCCATTAACGATTACAAGACAATCTCCATGGATACGAATCAGAAATCATTGCTCATACAAAACACTAGCATGAACTGTTCTCAGTCAGAGTTTGCTGGGGTGATTCTCAGAGGTTCTCTTTAGGATCTAAGGTTGCCTGAAAAATCAGAAAGGCAGAGCAGAAGAGCACAAGCCGTGAGATGGCTACAGCACATCTGATTCCTTCACACCTGCTGGCTGAGCCAAGAACACATAAGTGTTTTCTGGCATACAAGAATGCTTTTTAATGTTGGGCAGAATGTGGTTATTTTTACATATGTATATCTACTGTCTGAAAATACATGTTGTATTAGAAACATAGTTCTATTGACTGCTACCCAATGTCCTCTTTTAAGCATTTTTTTGGTTCTTTATTAGTTAGCATTATAAGCAGTCTTGCAAGACGGCCCAAACTCCCCCTCACTTTTCCACAGCCAGACATCCAGGGAGGGGAACGCGTGTGTCAGGGGGAGGAGAGACTTCTTGGCTTGGCGTGAAATGCTTGTTTAGTTTGTGTTACTAAAGCAAAAGCATTCCAGAGGTTTTAAGAACTACCAGATGGTAGTATCCTCTCTCACGCTGTACTCACTCTGGCCATATACAGCCATGTGAGCAGGCAAGGCTTTGACAGGCAGGCTGACTGAGGAAGAGAGTAAGAAGTTGGGTCACAACTAAAGCTGGGGTCTTCTTTTTAAAGCACACAGCTAAAAGGTGCTCTTCAAATTTGGACTTGTGGAAATTTAAACAACAGTATAGACACTGTATAGGTTTATTACCCTACCAATCGCATAGCAGGAAAATCACCCAAGAGCACCAGCTAAACACTCTGTTGCATACCAAAAGTACCTGTTTGAGCAGCAGTGAGTCTGATGGGAGTAGATTTCTCAGAATTTTCTAAAGGCAGTTGGAGGGGTAAATTATTCACAAAGATATTGTTTTCATCCATCACATGAAAGCAGTGAAAAAAACAGCAGCAGTAATGACAGGAATGCAGGGTGGAATACAGTCTGAGTAAAAAAAACATTGCCCAGAGCACCTGTTAACTCAGAGGATATACAACAGCTCCAACGTCAAGCATCTCACTGGATTAGAGACTTCGGCAAATAGAAAATCTATTGAATCTATTGAGGATTCATTGTGATGACCCAGTGACTATTTCAATGTCAGCCTTGATACAGTCCTGCAGGCAAGGCTTCTAATTTTCACAAAAGAGTCCAGTGCTCATTCTGTCACAACGTCCAAAATTTTTTTGGTTTGTTTTCCTGTTGATAACTGGTGCATGGTTAATATGAACACTAATATTCTAGTACTCTCCTGAATATGGCTATATTCTGAATTCGTTCTGAGGTCACATAAACAGCACATTCTATCTGGATACCCCAAATGTGTCCTTTACCCCAATTGTAACTTTTTCAGACTAAAGCATACTGATATTATTCATTCATTTGTCAAACTGCTTAAACCTACTAGAGTTGTGGGGAGCCTATCCCAGCCAACTCTGGGCGAAGGCGGGGTATACCCTAAATAGTTCTGCTAATCCTCCACAGGGCCAACAAACACACACAACCATATCCAACCACAGTCGCATTCACACCTGGAGGAAACCAGCACAAGCATGGGAAGAACTCAACACAGAAACGCCCAGGACTTAAACCCAGGACCTTCGTGCTGTGACTGAAATGCTAATCACTATGTCACCCATAGTAATATTATTCAGATTTTATTAGCATTCTTTGAAGATGAACTCTGTACAGAACGTGTCTGAATTGGGGTTTCTAACGCAGTTTAGAAATCCCTGTCTCCTGTCTGTTTACAGTCAACTGTGGACTGGATATAATCCAACCAGATAAGACCGCTGCATGTAAACTGAAATATCAGTGAAATATTCACTTTTATTGGCCACGTAAACTGCTTTAGTAGGCACATTGTCTTTTTTTTGTTTGTCTTTTTTTTTTTAAATAAGACTAAAAAACTGGCATATTTTGTGCATGTTAGGATATTACACAAATGTTTGGGAAGCTTTGGGAAACTTGTAGTGAGATAAGTGTACTCAGTGACCCACTGATGTGGCATCGGATGAGAAGGACTAGGTATGACTGGACGATGTGTAACCTCATTTAACATTACTCCACTCTGCACTTAATTACCCTTTAGGAAGGTGCATGTGCACCAACAAGACTTCAATATTTGAAATAATTTGACTCTTTATTTTACTTTATCACTTTCAAATAATCTGTACAACTGCAACTGTGTCACATAATGCTTTCAAGCAGTATTAATACATCATATATTATCTAATAACAACAACAACAATAACATAACTGTTCTAGAACCGTTTTCAAATAACAGTAAATGTGCCAAACAGAATTACAGAATAACCTTCATATGCATCATTCAGATCAGAATTAAAAGTACGGGGAAGGCAGAAGGGCCAAAAAGGCTGCATGCCTCTTAACACATGCCACCGCGTGTTTTCCACAGCTGATCCATTTATATTGATTATAATAATGCTAGTTGCCACCGTTTGGCTGTTACTGGATATTGCAGATCTTAGTTAGTAAATAATTGACTTTTAAGAGAACTCTGGTCTTAACTGCATCTCACCTTTAAAATCACTGGCTGAAACAAACAGGGTAATACAGATGAGTGCAAAGCAATGAGTCAATCAAAGGAACAAAACAACTGAACGGGAACTTCTAACAGAGATCAGCTGAATACAATCCGAGCTGAAATCAAGCTTTGTTTGAAAACAGCATGAATTAAATTGATACAGTAAGAGTCACAAGACACCGGGACACTTGGATCCACTAAGTGAATCAGTAAGACCAGCATTACCTATAAACATTCTGTATGCTACTATAACTTTACAACAGGAGGTGTTTGTGTGTGTCTCCCAAGTAATGCACAAGTCATAGACTGTGGCCTTGCCCTCAATTTGCAGTGTCCTCATGCATAATAAAATAAAAGTAAAAAGCAGCAATCATACTCCTCAAAATGTGCATGAAAATGGATCCATAAGCCCTAATCTAACTTAAATGCCCTGATCAAAATACGCCTCAAACTACCAACAAATAAAAAAAAAAAAACACTAATGACAACACTAACCTGCAGCTACACTTTATCTAGCTACATCTTTTCTAGTAATAAAATCATACATATACAACACTTGGCCTTTCCTCAAATGTAGTATTAAAACCCCATTTCATTTTTGGTTCATTGTATAATCTTGTTTTCTTCTTTCTCAAACATACATGACACAACACTAGGGTTCTAAGCACGTCTTAAAATTGATAAGCATGGACACTGCCAGCAGCATTACACCTGTTAAATGACTTTCTTCGCTCATATCTTGGATAGACACCAACGCACTTGAAACTGATTAACGAGCGAGAGAGGAATGCCATCCTTCCCACCCAGAGCGCAGACGGAATTATGCTCTCTGGGACTCCTGACTGCTGAAGCCTGTGGCACTGTAGGGAGTTCAGCTCACAGCCTAACAATAAGATAAACTGTCTGACCAATTGAGAGCCTGATAATTTGTCACGAGAGAACTCCTGACAGCTGTAAATGTGACTGTTTCAGTAATGAGGCTACACTTATTTTAGCTACACCTACCCCAATGTGGACCCACAATTAAATGGTTTAAATCAGCCCATGTTACAGTAACCGTGCCAGTGTGGCATGTGCAATCAGAGTTTGGATATGCTCCAAAACTGCAACACACTCTCAAATAGCCCATTAATAATTCCAGCAGGGGAGTGAACGCTGGGAATCTGCTACTGCATGACCAACTGATTAAAGGACAAGACTTTTCTCAGGAAAATCCATCACCAGGCGTTGGGATAAGGAGCCAGAGGAGTCTATGAGAACCCATGACTGAATGGTTACTGTCTAACGCACAGCTGCAAGCAGAATCCAGCACTCTGTCCCTCTGTCTGGAACTGCTGCCAGTTGGATGCTGTAAACTTCCTGTCCCCATCTGATTTGTAAATTTGGGCAAGACAACCAGAAAAAAAGGAAAAACAACAGGAAAATGTCAAACTGAGTCAAATGGCTTACTTTTAGGAATTCAATATATTATAAGCATAACATTCCGTATACACTTCATAGGATTTAAAAAGAATTGTGAAACTGGTGCCACATTGCAGAAGAGTCTGAGAAAGCGTACAGTTACATCTGAGGAGATATACAACCTCGCCAGACATTGTGAGTTTCAGCATGTCACTCAGTCCTGCGTAAAGTCAGCCAACAGCAATTTGTCCTGAATCACGCTGAGGCTAAAATAAAACTTGTGATGGCAGAGACCGAGGCATGTCGAACTTGGAAAAAAGTACATAGATAAAGTATTATCTCAGTGCTAGCTTGATAGCGCTACGAATGAGTAAACTAAATGTCAAAATGAAATTCTAACACTACCACATACAAAACATTAATTCAAACAGTGTTAACACTTTTGACCAGTCACAAAGTGACCTTTAAAACACTTTCATTCTAGTCACTTTACTAAAATCACTGTTAAACACACATACAAACTGATCAGCCATAACATTAACACCACCCGTCTTGTCTGCAGCTATGCAGCCCCATACAGAATAAGCTGCAGTGCACAGTGTGTTGACACCTTTCTATCACAGCCAGCATTCAGTTTCAGCAGTTGCTGTGCAACAGTAGCTCTTCTCTGGGATCAAACCCAACATACTAAGCTCCACACACATCAGTGAACCTTGTTGCACCATGACACTCTAGGCAGTTCACTCGTTGCTCTTTTTTTGGACCACATTTGATAGGTACTTACCACTGCATATTAGGAACACCCCACAAGACCTGCTGTTCCGGAGATGAACACACCCAGTTTTTGAGCATCACAATGTGGGCCTTGTCAAAGTCATTCAAATTCCGATACTTGCTAATTTTTTCTACTTCCAACACATTCAATTTTATGAACTGACAGTTCACTTCGTCCTTGGCAGATGCCACGGTAATGAGTATTGAGATATTATTCACACACCTGTCAGTTGTAATAATGTTTTTAATGTTATGGGCTATCAGGAGGGCTCTTCAGTGATCTCCACAGAGCCAGAGGTAAATAATGTTTTAATATATACTACTCGGGAACAAAAGAAAAGCGATTTTAATGGTTTATTTTAACATTTTATATTGATTCAAGCATTCTTATGAGTTTTAAAAATGAACTCAGATGAATACTAATGTTAATTAAAGGAACCTGTAAAACATTACATCAATAGTTCATAAGAAACTATCAAGCTGCTATTCCAGTGTCGTTCAAGGCAGTCGGAATTTACCAATCAGTAAGATTTAGTATTTGACCTTCTACCTCAAGTTCAGCAGATGTACAGCACTGACAGAGATGGATATTCATACAGACTACATTTAACCTCTGACCTCTAGTCATGGTCATATGGGCTAAATATGGATACCGAAAAATAAACCCAGTGCTGGTATAGGCCACTCCTCAAACTTATACATCAACATGGACGAGGAGCGCCTGAAACTTTTTTTTTTACCCCATACACTTTGTGAAGAAAAAGAAAAAAACCCCCACTAAGCTTCACTTACTGAAGGTTTTGCAGATGTCCGACACAGCCTTAAAGACACGGTCTGAGAAGTTCACTTTGACCTTCATGTGCTTCATGTTGGGCAACTGCAGGCGCAACAACTTGTGCTGGGGAGTGAAAAGTAGCCTTGCATCAGCCTGAATGCCATATTTATCCAACGTCCAGTGTGTCTTCAGCAGCCATGTTTTCTTCTTCTCCCACCACAGCGCATGGTCTGACCAATCCTTCTTGACATCTGCACACAAATACACACAAATTATGAGAACTGATAAGAGTAGATTTACATGAACTCACTGAGATTCTGGAAAAGACGGAAGATCCCCACACCATTCAGAAATAGATCAGCCATATTTACATGCTGCTCCAATTAATTAAATGAGATAAATGGTAACGGTATATGAGCCAACGAACACGCCAATAAGCACCAATGTCCATGGGATTAATGACAGGGTTGTGACAGTGAATTTTTGGTTGGGATTACTGTGTGCCTTCAGGCAACTCTTCAAATGTGACATCATCATAGGTGCCTAAACAGGGGACCATATTTATGGGATGCAGTTGAGCTCTGCTGAAAGTGCCAATCATATTTTTTTGGACGGTGGGCAGGGCGGATGAATGTTGGCGTGCTACAGAACTGTTGGTTGCGTGACAGAACAAAGAGATCAGATTCAAGCTTTCCCTTTGTTCTACTTTCTGCACACATCTTTAACCTGATTCTCTTCCACAGCTGCAAGCCAACAATAGAAGAACAGGGGTAACGTGTATGTATATGTGTACACAATATATAGCATAGTAATGACCCTCTGACCACAAGGGTAAAGCTAGTAGAAAGAGAAAGCCAAGAATAACAAGAGAAATATTAAAACCCTTATTTGTCGTTTCCATGGTCCTCAGTCCTCATTTGTACCAGAACTTCTTTTGATCCTCCATCATTCTCGGCCAACAAAAAAATCTTTTTTTGTGCATCGAGGAGTGAGGATACACGAGAGCAGCCTTCCTGGAAGAGCTGCATGCCAGCACAGACAATCTGCCCTTATATGATGTCCGGCTGATTTTTTTTTTTACAGCAGGTCAGCTGTGCCTGCATCTTCAGAAGCAGACGTTGCTCCAAATGACGCTTCAGAGGATATGATGCCTCATGTCTCTTAAAAACACATTTCTTAGTTCTCAAGCTCATCATATCATTTCCTCGCATCTCTTCATGTTTCCTGGCTGGGAGGGACTAAAACGCAGGGATGTGACGCAAGTGAGGGAATCAAGGATGCGATTTAGGTTTGAGACGTACCCCAGGTCTAACAAGATCTGTTCCTTCATGTGGAGGAAAGGGACACTCGTCAGGTCTTTGGAACTGTGACAGTTTCTTTAAGAAATGTGTCACCTTCCTCCGCACTGCTGAAAAACTGAGTCATGGGTAGACTGTGGCTGTATAATCAAAAAAGAAAGTTCAAAAAAGTTTTCCCATTAATATCTATTACAAACTCTTTTACAATCGGCATCAATTTTCTTTTCAATACAAACTGTACAGACCAATTTAAGCTAGACAATGCAGTAGACATCCGGAAAAGCAGATGTTCCTGCTCCAGCAGTGATGTCAGAACTCAGGCATGCTTCCAGGCAAGCACAGGGACTAGCACTTCCCTTAGTAGTGTCCAGTTTCCTCACTGCCTTGCTATCCCACTTCTAAACTCGACCATATTAGTGACTCAAAACACACTGACTCAGAGTTTCTCCTTCATACTCTTGGCTTTCCACCCATCCAAATTTGGGGCTCCCTAAACCACAGTGTTTCCATTTAAACTACAGCCTCTTCTGTAGGCAGTCTGTGGTAGAAACTGCTGGTGTCATTTGAAATCTCATACCATTTATACCTTAACCCGTGGTTTAAGAAAAGGGGGGAAATTAATGGCTAATCAAAAATAACCTGAGCAGTAAACTGGGAAAATCGTGATCATATAGTGACCGCACAGAGTGTGCACCACTTCTTAAATGCTGAATAAGTCTCTCTCCATTGGCTTGCTCAGATAACTGAAATGGAAACATACAATCCGGCCCAGACGTAAAGTTTTACACACTACCCATTGTCTCCATTTACAATAATCACTCTCCATCATGCCACTTGGATACGACAACCAGCAGACTAATGCCAAGCAACAGTGTTTTGAGAAAACCTCTAATCTGCAACTGTTCAGCACATCGTTTCCATGAACTTGACCCAACCATCAACAATCTTCTAGTTCCCTGCTATGAGGTATAGAGGGGGGAAAAAATCTGATTTTGATTTTTGTCATACTGAACATGAGAGGGTGTGTAAGTCTTGCAGTAGTTAAGATGTGTATGATTTCCTTGTTGTTTGAATGCCTGCAGGGGTGTCACAAGGGTTTGGCTTAAAACAGCAGGATGCTTCCTTTCCCAGCACTAACAAGAGAGACACAGCAATGATGGCTTCTACCTAAAAGATACAACAACTCAAATACAGAAATGTAATTTAATGAAACATTACATAACCGTAATAAATCAGAGAACTGAACTGATGTAATAACTACAAAATCAAGTTAGCACAATGATCACGTAGCTCCTTAAAAGGGAAACAGTCACAATATATCACCAATCCCTGATTTTTTTCCGTCCGTCTGTAAGACTGTATAAGTCTTATTATATATTTATCTTACTATATTCTTATGGCAAACCTTAAACTGAGCCGTGTTTAAAGGTTTTGTGGGCACGTGGCAACGGTAAGCCTTAATATATTCTAGTAAGAGTTTGAGACACTCAGCTGTACATGAGCACATGACACAAACCCTATGCAGTCAGTCCTTGTCCTATTACTTTCAATCTGTATCTGAGCAGCATTGTTTGGGGGTGGGGGTAGGAGTGGGGGGGTGTGAGGGCTATCTATCACACAGCCTGTATAAAGGCTGGTAATTCAATCTCCTGTTGGCCAATGGTTCCTCCTGGCTAAAAATATAGGCTGCCAGGGGATGATGTAATGTTGTAGCTAAACGAAAGCAGGGCTAAGTAATTGGGTGCACTGAATGCAGAGCAGGACTCTCTGGAGCTGCAGAGGGAATGAGGTTTTTATGATTTCAGTCCGCATTATGAGTAGACTGGTCTAAGGGAAGAACAACGTCCATCTAATCCTGTGCTTAGCTACTAATGAGTCAATCCATAAACATATCCATCATCTCACACTTTTGATTGGCAACGTTATTAGGGTGGCTAATAATTTATATCAATTCAAGGAGACTATCTCAAGCTGCTCAAATATCGCCATTCAGACGTGTTGCACTTTCTTTCACAGTACGACATGTTCGTGTAAACCTTTTAAAAGAAATTGACGTTCTGATAGCTTTAAAATAGTGATAGAGAATCACTAATGCTAATGGCATCCCAAAAGAGACGACTGTGCAATGTTTTTAAAGGGCCAAGTATAGAATGTGAAGATTCCCTCAAAAAGCACATAAACTATCGACTGAGGAATCGAGTGAAAGCACCGTAGATGCACTCAGGTTCTGATGACTTCCCAAATGCATGCTGTGTTGCCAAGACCAGGTATGAAACTGAGCTACTTATGCAACCAGATCAATAATGTACGGACAAATATCAGGATGAGGTACACAGATGAGCAACAGCAAACCTCAGTGATTGGATCATGTGTTTTTTTTGCTGCTTTCTGTCAATTATTATCCTTCTCTTAGAGATTTAAGCCTAATGGATTCAAGTGCATCAATCTGCCACATATAACCACACATGCACACACACAGCCGGGGAAGGTCAAAGGTTAAAGGTTAGGGTTATCTCCTAATGGTAGTCATACTGAATAGCTTGCAGAATAGCTTGCATACACTCGTGTTATGTTTTGATGCAAAAAATAATAATAAATAAAAGTAATAAAATCTACAGCTAAACGACTGTACAGTTTTATGGTCATGTTTATGCACATTCAGATGGCCAGTGCCCACAGGATGCTCCATGTCAAACAGAGTACTGGAAATAAAGAGACCATGACCACAACATTTTTTCACTTCAGTGGCCTACACGGTCCTGGATCTAAAGCCCTTACTGAGCAACTTTTGGGATGAAGTGGAAAGAGGTGTTTACAGCAAGCTACCCAGTGCAGGCATCCAGTTGGCACCAGCTGTGCACTGCAATAATTTCCATATGGTACAACATTCCTGCAAAATGCATCCAAGCCTCATGTTGAAGTCATGTCAAGGAAAATTCATGCCGTTTTAAGCCAGTGAAAGAAAACGAGTCTGGTGTACTTAATAAACTGTCAAATCAGTGTAGTGCTCAATTATGGCTACAATCATATACACACACACACACATATG
>JBCNYG010000021.1:37828135-37847718 GCA_039654305.1 Porochilus rendahli | reverse complement strand
TGATGGATTCAGTACTGTCTGCTCTGAACTGATGGATTCAGTACTGTCTGCTCTGAACTGATGGATTCAGTACTGTATTTTCTGAACTGATGGATTCAGTACTCTATTCTCTGAACTGTTGGATTCTGTACTGTCCTCTCTGAACTGATGGATTCAGTTCTGTATTCTCTGAACTGTTGGATTCTGTACTGTCCTCTCTGAACTGATGGATTCAGTGCTGTCTGCTCTGAACTGATGGATTCAGTACTGTAGTCTCTGAACTGATGGATTCTGTACTGTAGTCTCTGAACTGATGGATTCTGTACTGTCCTCTCTGAACTGATGGATTGAGTACTGTCTGCTCTGAACTGATGGATTTAGTACTGTCCTCTCTGAACTGATGGATTCAGTACTGTCTGCTCTGAACTGATGGATTCAGTACTGTCTGCTCTGAACTGATGGATTCAGTACTGTAGTCGCTGAACTGATGGATTCAGTACTGAAGTGAATTTTGAGCATTCCTCTGTGTCTTCTGAATGTACAATTAATCCATCCATCAAAAAACAGCACATATAAGGTAATGGCTTTTATCATGATAAAATTACTGCAGGCAATGTGCATCCTCGAGCCAGCAGTCGGTTTAGGCAGTCTTCTAAATATTTTGAAAGCACCCTTCACTGTGGAATTCTGCTAATCCCATACACATTGCAGGACTCCCCCACTTACAGTGTTCAGGCACATACAGTATATTCTGTTTATAATCACCACTGAAATACTGTAGAAAAAAAATTAAGTTCAAGTAAAGGACAATACTGCAGCTGTATTGGGGAAGGGGGGGGGGAGTGAAGAAAAACGCATTGTATCCAAAAAAGTAATGCTTTAATAAACTGAAATAAATACAGTGTTATTCGTATGGCAGTTTGAATCCATTACAGGCATGGGTTATTGCACAGCATGTCTTTCTAAGCTCAACGTCTTCAATACATTTAGATAACAGTCATTTAGGACAATTTTCATGTTTCAGGTTACTCAATCACTTGTACTGGAAACTGGCCCTCAAACTGACTTTTACAGAACAATGTACATGAAAAAGGATTTTGAAGGGAAAAAAAAGAAAAAAAAGAAAACAAAAAAAATTCATACCATACTGGAAGTTTAGTCACAAATTCCTCCAGTAACAAGGTGCTGAGAAGCCTCAATAAAAGGTAAAAAATAAATTAGCAAATGCAAAAATAGCATGGATTAAACGTTACAGACAAGACTAGAGATCATATCTCTAAACATCACAAAACATCTCAAACCTGAGCATGCATCCAAGTAAAGCCCAGAATCTGCGTCATGTAGCGAACATGTACGTACTATGCCCATGTCAATGTTAAGGTAAACCATCTGAATCTGATGCATAAGTCGATCTCTTAATTACTGGAAAGATCGTGAAGCAGCAATAATGCATAAAAAGTGTAAAAATATGTAAATTGCTTTAAAATATTTCATTGGTCATTGGTATTACTGGAGCATGCAGAGATTCTGAGGCATGGCTTGCAGGAAAACAAACAAACAAAAAAAAAAACATGTCCCAAAGAACAAACCCTCTAGAATAGAGTAAAAACCCCAGACATTTATGCCAATCATTAACGTTTAAATTGATAACAGAAATGCACATTTGAGAGGGTCTTTATTCCGTTCTGTGCAATTTATAGCCATGTGGTAATGTGCACGCTCTGGTCCTTCATTAATTTCTATTTCCTATTGCCAACAACAGTGAGTCATAAATAATTCTAGTTCATCCTCCAGTGCGAGGGGAAAAAATACGTCAGCTTCCCAACAGAGGATTGGCTCGACGGTCCTCAAAGGCAACCAGGCCATTTTCAAACATCTACACAGGCTAACACACACATACTAACTGCACTTGTTTGGGCACAGAATGATTAAAAACAAAATAAATGACTACACTACAGCCCTTGCCATAGAGGAGTGACGCATGGCATTTTTGAGATTTCGAACAATGCAGAAATTAAACAGTGTAGATACTGGCTTTTAAAAATTGGTACTATTTTATTATTTTTAAAACCAAAAATGACCTCTGGGTATTGTCTCCCCGTTGCATATCTAACATCTCAAAAGTGCTTCAAAGACACGACGTAATGCTTTAACATGAATTAACAGTACTTCTGTGAGTCGCAATTTTATAGCTAAAATATTTGGCCTCTCAGAGAAACATCATCATTTTCAAGGACTATTACTGTTATTCCACAGTTTCATACCTAAATATATATAAAATATATAATCTCTGTTTACTATTATTATTATAGGTCTAATGATATAAGGTGCCTGAATACCACACTATCATCAGGCAGAGAAACATTGGAAAGTGCTGCCTAAACTCCAAGTACAGTCACATGAGCTCAGCCTAATTACTAGTGTAATTACATAAAGCAGATCACCCAGTCAGTTGATTTGATTCCACTCCAATGTATTTGGCTGAAATCAGGTTGATAAGAGATAATAAGAAACAATGAGGCAATATCTTTGAAGCTACAGAGTAGTTCTAATACTCAGCACACATATACACACACCTTAATGTGTCAGTACATGGCCTGACCCAGGCAGGATTATAAAAGGGCATGTTAAACTACAAAATCAATGCAGCAGCAATTTCATCCTCAAACTCCATGCAAAGTAGAATCAGGAACATTACCGGTTTAAGAAAACGCACTGCTAACTTTGTTCCGCTACAGCACCATCTGGTTAGAAAACCAACAGAAAATGTTAATTGCTTCAGATTTTTTTCCTCCTGTATAAAAAGGACATTCCTTTCTCTTAAATGGTTCGCTCTTCACCAGGTTGAGAAGCCAGATAATTTCTGTTAGTCATTAAAGAGGTCCAGTATTCTCCAGTTATATTAAAGTTAAAAATAAATATCTAAATCTTGAAATACTTTTTCAAAAATTAGAGTACTATGCACAGTTTTTAAATATATTACTATGTCAATAAATAAAGATATTTGAGTGTTGCATTGAGCATTTGTTTAGTAAGTGTCTCCTTGTGGGAATATTCACCACTGTGTAAATAAGAAATAAACAGACTAAATGAATAGACGATACCAGGAAGGAGGGGTCTACACTTGCATGTGGTGTGCCCTTAATGATGTCTCGTTGAAGCTTTGGATAAGATGAAGCTACATAAACGATATGGACTGGTCCAGGGCTGGTGAAAAAAACACACACGCACAAACACGCACACACTTGGCAGAACCAAAGGTACCTAATACTACGCATGGAATGGGACAGGCTGAAAAGGCCTCAACAGCACCCAAAACAAAGCCTTACAAAATGTTCTTCGAACTATAGGTTTACTCAGTAATCAAAGAGCTTGCCCAGTAGGAGTCGATGGTTACTGGGTTAATGGGAAAGATTGCTGCACAAGCAACAGGAAAAAATGGTCATCAGTCTTTGTATGACAAAGAAGCATTTTTATGAGGCAAAATGAGAGAGGGAGTGTGTGCTCGAGTGTTTTCACATCTCAATGGGAGAAGACAGATCTATCTGGAGACCGGTCTTTGTGTGTGGTCGTCTCTCTGGGTCACTCTGGGTCAGGATTGTCTTGGCTTGTCTCAGATGACCTCTGGGATTTGTATATGAAGGTCAGAAGAAACAGGGCCACATCGTGAGAGGTCCAGTAGGCCGTGTGAGAAGTGACAGCTGACCAGTAGCGGCTCTCGACCAAACCTTCCCGCAGCTCAAAGTCAATGCGGTGCTCCATCTCCACTGCAAACACAAACACTTGTTACATTTTAGAAGCGTTTTAACTGCTGAACCATAACAGGTAATTCCAATGGGTGTTTTCTTTTTAATTAATAACCTATAACACATGCACAAACTAAAATAATGATAAATGAGGTGCACGTATAAGCCATGTATGCACACCTGCAGTATCAATAATGGTGGAGGCAGATTGAGACATAGTAGACAACCCATATGCTGATTGGCTCTTCTCTTCGCTCTCCACTGCTGCAGAATCCACTCCTGATGGTTGACTACTGGAGCGTGAGAAACGGGAGAACAACATTCCTCCAATGCCTTTTCCAATGCTGGCGGCACCTAAACACATAACAGCAGAAAATTCTGTAAACAAAACTACACACGTGCAGCTTTTTTCCACCAAACACTTCTCCAGTTCTCCACTAGGGAGCACTGCTTACAACTAATGACTCCCATTTCACTTCCAGGATTTACCACAAGATGGCAGTGAATATGTACAAATAATCTTCAAGCACACCATGCCTGTCTATTACAACACATCAACAATAAACTTTAGAACTCTAAAATGTCATTCAGCATGTAAGCATGTGAAGAATCTAAATAACATGCGAACCAAAAATAAATATAATCGACCTTATTTTAATAGTAACGGTTCCGATTCCAATTCGAACCATGTGAATGCAGGAAAACTGTATACACTGTAATAGTTTTATATTTATTGGCTACTTTTTTTACTCTTCTTGATCTGAATAAATACGCTTAACATGGACCATACCTAACACGCATGGGGTCTTCTACAACGACTTGTGGGTTGGGCTGCATAATGACTGACATTAAATATTTTTTATAAAATGTGAAAAATGTTTATAAAATAGTTTAGCAAGTTGCTGTGAGGTACCTAGTATGCTGGCCTTGCCCAGTGTGGTGATAGACTCTCCATAGAGTCGGCGGGACATTACAGGTGATGTACTGGGACTAGGAAGGCTCTCTGTGTCGGATGCTGGATCCTTCACTGGGTTCAGGAATACAGGTTTCATTTCATCATATGGAGTGGGGTTGGAGGTGTTGCACCTGCAGATACAATAAAAAAATAGCTGACTCATAAAATAAAAAACACGAGAAAATGTAGAGTCAACATTATTATAAGAGTCGTATTTTTATCTAACACCTTTTTAGACATTTAAAAATAGACTGCTGACAGGTTAAAAATAAGGACCGCTGGGTAAAAATGGGTAATGGTGCAAACTTTAAATTTTCACAGGTTATAGCTACTAAAATTCAGGAATAAGAATCCAAAACACTGGGCATGCTTAATTAAAAGTTCTGTATTTAAGCTATAAAAAATTAAATGTAATTTATATATATTTATTTACATATATTTTATAATTATTGAAATCAATTGTCCTGTAAAAACATGCCTTAATAAAACAATTAAGTTTAATATGCTGGACTTGCTTATAATAATATGATATACACTGCCGACAGCATTCTAATTCCATTGGACTGCTTTTAGCCTGGATTAGTTGTTTCAGTTGGTCATGTCGTGGCTCAGCAACATTACGTTGCAATAAAATGAAGTCAGCTGACAACATGAATGTATTGAATGAGCAGGTTATCCCACCAATTCACTTCTTCCCTGATGGTACGGATATAAAATTGGTTCTCAATCAGTGTGTTCAAATGGCGGTTCAGGGAGCATAACGAATCATTTTCACACTTGAGCTGCCACCATGACTCCTGAGCTCAACCCTAGTGAAAGTCTTTGGGATGTGCTGGTGAAGACTTTATGAAGTGCTTAAGTTTTCCCGTCATCAATTCAAATGTTAGTAAAAAATGAACCCAACCCTGGATTAAATAAATGCTGCTGTTGAAACAATGCTACGGCGGTCCAAGCATACATTTTGATGTTATGAAACCCGGAAAAAATTTGGGTCATTCCCTTCAGCAGACTGAGAACACTTACCAGTGTATTTGAACAGGTGCAATATTGTTGTAGTGTTTCAACACAAGAGGCTCCAGTCGATATGCCTGCCACATACAAAGATCATGTTTTTAAAGCTATTCCACTACTGTATTAAGAATAATCAATTATTGAGTCATGCTGACTGTCTCACCACTGGGTCTGTGGGGTGAAAGATGTTGAAAAGGCGCTGGCAGATGGATTTGGGCATAATGTGGTCCTGGTAACCACTGTTCCCTGGTCGAATTCCACGCAAAGCCAAGAACACAGCTAGCGGAGACCCCATGCAGAAGCAGTTTTCCACCTATAAGATGCAGATTGAATAATACTATATGCTGAAATGTTTATTCATACATAATAGAAAATAAATCGATATATGATTTTTTTCTTTTAACGCTAAGTGTCTTGGTAAGGCATTACTATGAGCCACCAGATTGGCTTTGTGGCAGTGTCGGCATGGCCAAGCAAAAATGAGCATGACAAAAAATCTTTTATGGAATTTAAATGAGTGCAGTCTCAGCTCATTTCTTGCAAAAAACTCTAACTAAAAACACCCTGATATTTGCTGTATGTGAATAAGCTTTCAATCAGTATGAGACAGTAAATATACCTTAAACTTCAATTCAGGAGGAGCTGGAGGTTTAGTCGTCTCCAGACCCTGAAGCTGATCCTCCAATTCTCGCAATCTGAAACAAATAAACACAGGCATTAACAGTAATGTTAACATGGACATTAGAACTAAAAAAAATCCAAGAAAACAGCACCTGTCCTATAATACAAAGAAAGACAGCACCTTTGTCTGGTATGTTGCACCTGCTCCAACAAATGGCGCTCTTCGTAGCTCATTGAGCCCAGCTCCTCATCAGGTTCCTGAAGCTCCTGCAGGCGAAAACGCACTGGATCCCAGCCTGTCATGATGTCGTATGCAATCACACAGCCTAAAGAGTGGGAAATTATGGACACTTTGCCCCCATTCTGCTCAAACTCTGCGTTCCGAGAACAAAAGAGCATATACAGTCGGTTGAGTTCTTGGGCCAGGCCTTTAGTAATCTACAGAAAAAAGAAGCATGGTCAGGAAAAGCTGAAGGTTTACATTTTGCAATAAAACCAATTAAATGCATTTCAATGGGCTTAAATTCTAATTCTATTTCACCTCATCTCTGTAAAGAGGGCTGGTGTAATACATAATGTCCATGGCGCTGCTGTTCAGTAAATCTCTCAGGCCCCGCACCTTATCTGGCGTGATGGAGTCCACTGTGTCTGCAGAACAACAGTGTGTGTATTCAGCATGTCATGGAAATATTCATTCCTTTTGGTTGTGCCTTTTCTAAACTGAATGCAACATGCTAGAGGCAGAGTACAAACAAATGATGGTCATGTGTGAATACATGCTTACATGTGCGTATGTACTTGGGAATTAGTGACAAGTGGGTGTAGCTGTGGTGAAATGTAAACGACTTGCTATGTGTGGAGTTTCAGTATTAATACCTCCATCCAGGGTCAGTTTTGAGCGCCACTCTACTGGCAGGAACTCCACATGCTCCTCAGTGTGCTCAGCAAAGTGCTTCTCTTCCATTTTCCTCACAGCTTCTCGCAGCCTAAACACGCACACACAGTATAGATATAGACTCGGTGTAATTATTCTGTGATATTTCAGATTTTTCCCCTGTGTAATGGCAGACATTGCTATGGAAAGACATTGTGGAAAACAGAGAGAAAGTAAAAGAGGATAGTAGAGTCCCAACAACTTATTTGTTCTTTTTTGAAACAAACTCAAAGAACAGAATGACTGATAAGACTTTCAAGTGGCCTCCAGTGTGTCGTCTGTCCCTGGGGCTCAGTCACATCATTGCCTGTTCATTGTCTTCTATCCTCATGTGATGCCACTAAAGTCTCATGATGCTGATTGGCAAACAGACCAAGTGACACTATATCTCATATTTTATACTAAGATTGAATGTAATTCAAGACTGTAGATCTTTTTCATGCTCATTATTTGTTTTGTGTCCATTTACTGAATTCATTGAAATGTAACCTTAAGTCACACTTAATTGAATTATTGATGAAAAGCCTGCTGAGTACATTCAGTCATTACAAAGAGCCTTTCCGATAAACAATGAGTTCAATCAGGCACAGAGGATGAAATTAAGAGACCACAGAAGACACACACTTGGATGTAAATGATCAGTCACGCTCTTGAGAAGAGGGACAAAAAAATAGACTGAAAAAGGAATAAAAAAATGATAAGAGGAGATAAGGCTCTTTCTTGCAAGGGAGTGAGTAATCCACATTCCTTCAAAAGAGAGTGGGCTTAGTGGCTGGATTGATCTACTTTACCATCTTAACCTACCTAAGCTTCAGGAGACCAGGCACTAAACCCTGCCAACTAGCAAACATATCACTCTGCCCGGCTTTGTGCAGCGAGAAGGCGAAAATAAGCGTGCAAACAGGGTTTTTCCCACCACACATAGGTTTTCAGTCTGTGTGCTTTCTTTGTTACTTTAACCACCTTTTGCCTTCTGTAGGAGATCCATTAAGACTTGGATTAATAGCCTTGTTAAAAACATTCAAGATAAATCATTCAAGTTTTATCTTGTTCAAAAACTGGTACAGCACACATCTCTTGTTACATGCTGATGAGAACCATCTGCACTCCTGATGGTAAACAATTTAATTATCCTCACCTGAAAAGATTCAATTCAAAGGTCAGCTTAAGAGAAAGTAACAAAATACAGGGGAAAAATACACATACAGCAGAACTTCAGGTGTTTAAAACAAAGTTCAGACTGGCATGAAGAAAACAACAGGAAAAAAATAAAGCCTCAGTTGAAGAACAATTTTGTTTGGGGTTAAGGGGATTACAAGGCAGAGGGCCATAAAGAGGTATTAGAAGTGCTAAGCATATTTTATAAAATATTCTTGCTCTGCGGTTGTACATTCCCTGGCCTGAGAAGAAGTGGCTCAGTTGCTTAAAGATGTGCTTGCATTAGGTTGATCCTGTTCAGTGTTTTAGCGTTTTATCAGATCATTCTCACATATGCAAGTCACTAGATCTGGCTTTTCATTAAAGACTCACACAATTACATTCCACACCAAGTTCCTTTTACAAAAACCTGTGAGACAGGTCTCACTTAAACAACACATGACTTATAAGGTGTTCATGACTCATCTATTAACACCTCACACAAGGAACTTGAACAGCAAGTGCCTTAACCTAGCAAAATGATAATGTATTTCGTGCTGACATGCCAAAACAATGCACTCAGGTAAATTGACTACTAAATGAGTTTATCAATATTGCCATTTCAGCATATAAAAAAATAACTTCTTAAGTGGATGATTTCAAACAAACAAACAACTAACAAATAAACAAATAAAGCCCAACAAGACCAAGGGAATTGTTTTAAATAATTTTAAGATTAAATAATTCTTCCTTTGTTTTTATTAATGATATTTTCTGGCTAGCTTTTACTGATAGCAAGTCGTGGCATCTGATTGGTCTGCTATCTAGGGATTCAAAAACATTATTCGGAGTAAATACTGCTTTAATCAAAATGTCTATATATCAACATGCCAGTCCATTACAGCAAGCAGTATCATCATTGATGGGCGTATCATGTACTAATTCTAAATGAGTAGGCACAATGAATGTGGAGCATGCTAAACTCAACTGACCAGTCTCGGTCATGGTTAACATATGTAAATATAAACTAAAAAATCTCGTTCTTGGTTAGTTCCATGCGGTATATACACAAACTCTGAATACTGGAATTTAAAGAGGCACCAATACACAGCTCTTATATACCTGCTGTCATGATTAAAAAAATAGTAATAATAAAAACTTATTTTAGTGGGTTTTTGCACATGTTCCTGTTTTAGCATAGGCTAAAATTATTATTCTCGTCAGGCTCTTTAAAATAGAATGTTTTTATTGTCATTGCACTGAGAACAATACACACGAAATTTGAAAAGCTCTGCTAGAGTTACTCACATGCACATCTTGCACATACACAAAAAAGTGCTAAAAAACATCACTGAATTCTGAAAATCATGCTGAGAGTTGTTTGGTATGACTATGCTGATTTTTTATCCATTATAACTTACTCTTCACCCAGTGATGACTATCATATCTTATCGATGGTGTTGTATAGCACTATGAGTATACACAGTAACACAGTTAGCAACAACATACCTACACAATGTCCTTATATAATAAATATACACAATTAAAGTAAAGTAAAAAAAAATGAAAGGATAAAAAACAATTTAATGTAAATATATTTGGTATACTTCTTCTAATCACTTACATGCCAGTGTTCTTGATAATACGGTCTTTGTCCATCTTCTGTCCAATGCCATGCACAACAAATACAATATGGGTTGTCTGAGGGGGCTTATCCTCCAAAGAGGCATCCTCCACATAGCCTCGATGAAGCCTGGTTCCACTGCTCGAGGCTGGGATCCACAACATGAACAAAGATTATTATAGTCCAATTCAGCTCAGATAACAAATACCTGCCATGTTTTGAAAGTGGATTAGATAATATTACGTTTCCTACGAAGCAACAGTAAATAATGCCATGTTCAGACATAGTTAAAAGCAGCAGAAACCTGTTCATGTTTATGCCCGTGTGTTTATACAGAGGACTGAGTTGAAGGGTAAGCACTGACCTTTGGAGAAGCCAAGCTTCTGTGTGACAGTGCGGGCGATCTTGGAGGTGGTGGCATCGCTGTACAGATACACCTCGTCGACACTGTGCCAGTCAACATGACTGCGACTCAGCTTCAGACTGTGGATGGCTATTTAAAAAAAAACACATTGCACATGACGAGAGAAAAGAGTTCACAAAAATCACATGGCTAAGATACAGTCACTATACAGGTTCATGCAAATCAAACTATAGAAAGGAAAACAAAAAGGCTCAATGTATTGATATTTCAATTCATACACGTACCATGTACCACTGCAATTCTGCTTTGGATGGAAACCTACCAGTTGATTTCTGGTTACCAGAAATGTTTAATGTGGAATTAAATGTGCTGTCTGGGAGTTGGTTGCAATTGCTGCCAACTTGACTTTCTAACCTTCAAATCCAGCTGTATATTTTTTTTTAACTTACAAAGTATAACTATTTTATTAAATTGTCTGCCACTGAATAAATGCACACTTCCTGAACAATGTTATATTTTTCCAAGAGTTTACACTGAAAAGCATATGTAACCAATCACAGCAAGGTGGGCATTAAGTCAGAAATGATTCATTTTAAATTAATGGTACCATTTTGTCACTGATACCCTTAGCTTTAAAGTGATACCAAATTTTCTAACATATTTGTCTAGTTTTGGAGTAACTAATTAAAACCTGCCAGGAATTTTCAGCACGTTAAACATGCATCCCGGTTTCCCGTATAAAGTCTTGACAAAGTATAATTTCTGCCTTAATACCCTCTTTGCTGTGATGGGTAACATATGTGCCAAGCAGCCCCACTATATGGCCTATAAGGTTTGTAGACACTTGACCAACTTGTTAAACATTGCAGATTTAGTCCCCTCTTTGTGATAATATCCAATCTTTGGGACTTTTCACAGGAAGACAGCTTTTCCCCAATCAGCCACAACAGTATTAGTGTGCTCAGGCACTGCTACTGGGCAAGAGGACCTGGTAGGATGGAAAGATATGACCCTTGCTTTTGGCCGTATGGTGTATTAAGCAATGGCCATATAGATTCTGTCACTCCCTATATGGCTGGGCTGCACTTAAAAACTCTAGAAGCTTAAAAAAGGATGAGCTAATGTAACATTCGTGGATGCACATCGGAAGCTTTCTGTTATTCTTGAAATACAGATGTTAACTTTATTGCCTGTATGAGATTAAACTGTAGCATGAATGGGACGAGTAGGAACTGAAATATCACATGAGGAAGAACTGAAAAGCAGTTTCCCCATTCATATTCAAGAAATGAAGAGGCATCAATAATAAATGATGATAATTTACTGAAGCACATGAGAAGTGGGCACTTAAATCTGGGTCGTCAGCTGACTGCAATACATAAAATGCATAGTCATTAGGTGTACTGTCTATCATCAAGGATTACACAAGAACACTGGAGTGCAAGCCGATACATTGAGAGACAGAGACATTTCTGACCAATGGACTACATTTGACTCATCACAATACAGACATAATATAAAACCAGGTCTATATGTATATATATTTGGACAGTGACAATGTTTTTGTAATATTCCTTTTGTATACAAGTGCTATGGATCTGAAATGAAGCCCTCAAGATGTGACTATAGTGTAATTGTTTTATTATTATTATTATTAATATTATTATTATTAAAGGTTTTAACGAAAATATTTTGTTAAGTGTTTACAAATTACAGCCACTGGCTCTAAAATTAATCGGGAAAACTGAATGATGAACAGTGACATGGACAGCCAAATCCTGTTCTCTCATTATTTCATAACAAATTAGTTCACACTTACTATACAGACCAAAAAAAAAGTTGTCGATATAAGTGAAGAAACGAGATGATAATTAGGCTAAAAAAAAATTCATGAGAGATACCTGAAACTTTGGTAGGAACTGCAACTGTGTGTGACTGCAATAAATCCCAAGGGAGGAAATTTAGCACTTTGCGATGTCCATGGGTTTTAGACCAGACAGTCACCGACTGCAAAAACTGATGCTTACATCAGTATATTAGTTTCTCCAACTACGTTTTAGGCTGTGCAAATGGATTATTTGTATTATAATGTATATAATGTATTAGTTATTGCAATATTTTTGGTACATTGGCTTAATTGAGAACAATTTCAGTGTACAGAGGCAAAATTATGAAAATTGTGCTATGAACCTGATTGTACCTTGAGAAATTTGTCAGAAATGCTATCTTTACCATAGCTATTGACTTATTCAGGACAGAATACTCAACCCTGTTTCTGCAGTCTAATGCTTTTGCCCATTAGCATTCATCATAGTGCTCCAGTTGCGTCCATCACTGGCAGCACATAGCAGAGCAATGTACTGTATGTGCAGCTCTTATTAAAGCTGGATCTTGTTCTTGAGCATCATTTTGTGTATAACTTTCATTTAGCATGCATTAGCTGCCATGATTATAACCATTCACACTTGCTAATAGACCGATTTCAAGAGTGGTACAGGTCACTGTGATGCTATACTGGATGTTGGAGCTGTATGCCTGTTTCATTTCTCTGTCTTTAGTTCTGAACTCCATCCAACACCTGACACTTTTCATACTTTTCCCCAAATCTCTAAATCCTCAGGTTATGTGTTAGTAAGCTTAAGCAATCAGGTGATTATCATATGTCTAGTCATCACATGATATTCAATGGGAGACAAATAAATAAATGAACAAACAAACTCCTAACTATGGACAGCATTTACAAAAAGAACACACTACACCCACACAGAAGCACACTGTGAAGTAGGATGCTGTAAGAACAACTTAGAAGCATGATATTGAACTAAGCATTCATTTGCTGTCTCTGTATGAATAATGAATGCACACAAGGAAACACACCTGAGGGAAAGGAGAATTAATCCCATTTTACAAGAAAACGGGCACACCAGGGTCAAAGTCAGAGTCATGTAAGACTCATTCTGTGATAAACAGCACCATTTCCAGGACATCAAATAAAAGTGTCTGGAGTTATTTAGTTCTTGCCTAGATGGAAGTAAACTAACTTTAAACTTTATAAAATTATGTAAAATGTTTACTTGATTCCAATTTCTAGTATATTATCCATTATGAAATCCACTGTATTATGTAATGAAAAAAAAAAACAACTCAGGGAACTGACTGGGTAACGTCCGTCACGCTTAACTAATGCAATTTATCAAATATATCTGCAGCATCAAATGTTTTTGTAGACAATCAGCATAAGTGTATCAAACATTTTTGTTTGTATTTTTGGAGTTGCCACTGTTCTTTGAAAACTGTAGGTCAAGTATCATCCATAACATTTTAACAACCTGGAAGATGGTTCAAAATCCTATCAAAAGAACTTGTGCAGCTATCTTTTCCTTATCATTTCTCAAAGGATAGACTGACAAAAACTGTATTAGTAACAAAAACTAACCAGAATGACAACTTTTTATTTTGAGACTCTGTGTCCTGGAAAAGTTGCTGTTAATCCCAGAATAAGCCGTAACTAAAAATCTAAGAGTGTTTTCAGAATCTAAGGAAAATCAATGTGTACAACATAAATGCAGAGATAGAATACTCTTCTGTATTCTTGATATGTTTGACGCTGGTTAAGTGCCAATCAAACTGAAGTACAAACACAGAATCAAAGCACACCACAAGGTATTTATTACCACTATGAACTACAGAGGTAAAAGACTAAGGAATGATGGATAACACTGGTATCTAAAAAGTATTACCCTACTAAACCAAAGGAAAGCTTGCATGCACCAACAAATGCTGCATACAGAACAGGCTATACTGAATGAACCCTCTAGATTATACTGCCTTCTATGTGCACGTGGGGAAAAACTGAATGCCAATGAAATAAAAAATGCTCAGTGAGGCCTATAAAATATTAGCAAATAAAAACAAAAACCCAATAAGATGCCCACATAAGACATTGCCACCATGGTAGGACAGAATATATTATGTGTATGTGTAAATGCGCTCACCAAACTGCCCAACTCCAGTGTGCACAACATACGGCCATTAAAGTACAGAGGGAGTAGAGAAAGCTGAGGAGCCCAATTATGCTTCTCTTGACTCCCTAATAAAGGCTGGGGTTGCAGGGATTCATTCGAGAAATTCACCATGCCATGTGGCACAAAAAACACTCCATTTAACATGGCGCTGTTATGGTTTAGTAAGATAAAACTGACAGGAAATGAGCAAAGCATCAGGGTTTCCTTAAAAACCCAGTGAAGGAGGGAAAAAACACATGAATAAATTCTAATCACACTGTATATTGGATGTCTAGGTCTACAACTAGGCTAAACTAAAGCTAATTAAAGAAGAACAAGGCCAGATTTTAAAAGAGCCTGCAGTGCATTTCGAGGTCTATAAACTTTAAGCATTAAAATGAAATGCTTGCCAACATTGAAGCCTAGGCCAGGCCAGTGTGTTTGAGAAGTGTAAGCACTGGCACTCTCATTCATAGCAATTCTTTATTATCTAGACCTTGTTCTTAAGCAAGCAGGGCTCACCTAAAAGGCAAGGAAGAAAGTCCAAAGACAAAATCCAAAGGGAGTCCATCACAAAGATGCAGAAAATACAGTACCTTGGCAACGTTTTCGCTTGTAGCTTTTACTTCTCGTCTGATATCCACTCCATTTGAACAGAAAGGGGAGGTAGAAAGGAGGGAGATGGGAGAGAACTAACAAACCAAAACAGTAAATGTCATAGTAGTGATGAGCCTAATGTTAACAGTGTTATGCAGATTTTTTTCAAGTCCCTTGCAGGTTTCTATGGAGCCCCTAAAGGGACATTTGGGGGAGAGGGGACGGGGTTTAATAAAGGTTAGGTTTCTTGTGTGCACGAGAAAGCTTAGGTAACTGGTGCGCAGGCAATAGTTTCTCGTGTGCATGAGAAACCTATCCTTTTCTTTCTTTTCCCCATGTCCCTTTTATCGTGCGCACACGATACCTTCTTGTGCTCAGGGGAGAATCAGGGATGATTTTAACTCAATTTTTTTTTAGTCTTATTTAAGCAGGGTTATATCAACGTACGCTCCTGTACAATACAAATATTACAACCTTACTTTGGAGGTTACAGTTGGTCAAAAAAACCCAAAAAAACCCAACCAAAAACCCCTTAGCTGTCCCATCACTATAAATGAAAGAATAATTTATTATATATATTTATGACTCAACAGATTTAAACCCCAAAAGAAATCTAGAAAACTGCAGAAACTCTAACTCTAATCTAGAGAATCTTCAAATCTATTTGATAGAAATAGAAATACATTTTATATTTTATTCAAATGTATATAAAATATATTACAAGCATTCAAAAATATTAAAATACGTAGATTTACATGCATTCTAAACCCCATTTCCATAACCAAGTTCAGTTTGGAATGTATTTATTACAATTTAAATCTTCCTAATGAGAATAAGGAGTATTTATTATATATGTTGTCCACTGAATTGAAAACAAACTGACTATATGCTAGGAAACAAACAGAATTGATTATTTGTGTGTGTGTGTGTGTGTGTGTGTGTATGTACTTGTGTGTGGGGTGGGGGTGGGGCGTGGACGACACTCCGTCCCTAACACATCATCTGCAGTCACCTCCCCTGCTAGTCATGAAAATGAAGATACTAATATTCCTCATGAGCTTTAATCTGACATTCCTTGCATCAACATAAGTCACATTCACCCATACATGGTGGGTCATCATCCTTGGTGCCCAAAAATCCTGTCTCAGCCACTGACAGCATATTATACACATACTATGACTCAAGCCAGTCAATTGTGAAATGGAAAAAAATTCTTTAGAAATATGAATGGTAAAGCATCCAGCATTTAGTTTTAAAATAAGGTTATAGTGTCCATATACATTTCATTAATGAAGGCTTCAAACATCTCAGCCATCAGCGGCCATATGGAGTTTCTATCAGGTTGTCAGGGGCTGCTATGGGCTATATATACAAAATAAAATTCACCAAAATATTTGAAAGGAATGAAAGGTTGTAGTACTCAGTAAGATGTATTTGGGTAAAGTATTGGTATAAGAGAGCATTCCCTTGCTGTGTTCTTGTTCTCGTTCTCTCTCTCATCTCCCCATTTAGTCTAATAGATTACATAATATGGGTGCATAATATTTCCAAGCTGCGTGAACCCTCTGCCACATTTATGCTAGCTGTATGGCAAGGATGACCAAGTCACAGCTGGCATCATGAATGCTACCTTTTTATTTATTGGCTAAAAATTCATGTGGATGGTTTTTAAGACGAAAACGCACGTGACTGCGCTTTAAAACCATCCCAGTCAAACTATGTTGCTATGCATTAAGGCTAAGCTTTGAAGAAACAATTCGACTTGCAAATTACAGCAGAGCTGCTCTCAGGACAGAGGAGATGACAGCTATGGGCTCCCCCATCTTTAATCAATAGTGGGCTCTCTCAATTTAAAAGCAGTAATTTATTAATTTCACATTCAGATTTTGCAACGTTGCATGCTTCTGTGCATATTTGCTCTGTTACTTCTAAAGAAAAAATTCCATCTATCAGATAGCTACTGTTTGCATTCAAATTTGCCCTAATCCTACTCAAGACTGTCTGCACTAAATTATTGAATTCCCTGCGCAAATGCTGTGTGCTTCAGTTTGAGTCCATCTCCTCATACTGCTTTTGTGTACTCTTGACTCATTCGCTCACAAATTTCTGCTCTCTCTCAGATTTTTGTGAAATAACCCTATTAAAATTCATGAGCCAGTAGAATGCGAACCATGAAGGCGACCAAAGAAATCATCACTGGCTTCTTGGGTTTGTTCGCTTTATTTGTGTGTGGGATCACTCACATCAAGCACCTCAAGTAAGTATTTTATTGTAATCGTGATATTTCATTCGTTACAGTCCTATTAACAGCAAAAGAATACATCCATCATAATATGCTTTGTTTTTAAGCATAAATTAAGGTTAACTATGCAAATACTTCTTCTGACGAAACCTGCTTAGATGTCACGTCTTACAGAAGTTGTATGACCATTTGAATTTTCTATATTCTTCAAATACATCTAAAGAAAGTATGAATATTAAACATTTAACTAGATTAAAATGCTTCTTCTGAGGTCTGCATTGATTGATCCATGTTGACTGGATGACCCTAGACTGAATCCAGTTAAGCAGTAACCCACCCATCCATAAAGCAAAGACACCCAAGGAGGCAGTGATTTCAGTCCAAGAGCGAGGTGACGGAAAAAAGTGAAGCAAAGGACATTTGAACAAGAAAAAAAATATCTAAACAGGAGCAGGGGCAAGGCAAACTTGAGCAGGGGGGGAGGCAGGTTCTATGAACAGAAGGACAGCAAATTAGCATGCAAGCAGGATATATTTAAGAGAGACTGCAGCTTTATTGAGCAAAAACAGAGCAAATTTGTAGAATGATTTATGGGGGTGGGGGGTGGGGGGGGATGAACTCCACAGACAGCCAGTTTCAAAGAGATTGAGAGCTTTGGGCCATTCAGCAGCCCTGTCAGGAGCAATCTATCAGGTTGGTACTATCCAGGGACATAGATGGGCCAACCCCTTTCTGGCTGAAGAATAACTGCAAGATAACTGCAGTGTATAACATTATCCTTCGATTGACAAATTCAGAAATAATACATAACATTTTAATAATTTATACCGTCATTTAGATTATCATCAACTTTACACAAATCATATAAATGCATTGATTCCTGTTAAGAATATTAAATAATCAATTTTTTGCTACAATAAGCACATCAACATTTCTGTTATACTTTCTCTTTTTTACTACCTTCTTAAAAAGCTTTTTATCTTTTCCCTTTCAGTAACTACTGCTGCTGTAACCAGACCTTATTTACACACTATGCCTGACTAAAATAATATGACTAATGCTAACAGCATGTGCTGGTACTTCTCTAACTCAGACCCCCTTCACACAACAAACTCATCTGAATCACATGCACAGGTGCAATTGGGCAGTTTGGTTGTTGAGTGAAGTGAGCCCTTGAGCACTTTATTTAGCAACTGCAAAAAAGGTTCTTTTAGCTGTCAGTGAGAAATATTATATAAAACTATTATTATTATAATATATAATCACATTAATTAACATATACTAGATATAAAGATATCCAATAAGTGCTTATGTGTTTGCCACCATAAACAGAGAGAGGAACATGGAGAGTTCAGGGAGGGACAGAGAAGGGAGGGACAGGGAAAAAGAGAAGCGAGGAGGCAATGAGAGGAAAGTATTCAGGCAAGGGGAGTAGGAGAGCAGAGGACAGAAGAAAGATGAGACGAAAAAATCTCCAAACATAAGGCCTTTATATACACCCACACATTACATGTACCCAAAATAAAATCATATACGCTATCAGCCATGACAATATGTACATACACTAACCAGCCATAACATTAAAACCACCTTGTGTCACTAACCCTGCTCTAATCCTTCAAGGCATGGACTCCACAAGATTTCTGTGGTATGGTATCTGGCACCAAGCAGACCGCAGCACATCCTCAAGGTGATGCCGCCATGGTTTGGCAAAAAACAGTAAACCAGAGACATTTGCGCAATGGAATTTTGTAGCAAGTCCACCGAGGATTGATTAAGCTTCATAAAGTTCCCGCGAGAGGACTGGATCCCCGAATTACAACCACAGCGTTTGGAGAGGCTGGGAACCCACTCCGAGAAGACTCGATTCGCTGATTCAGATATACACACAGTGTATATATAATGTCGATTCTGCCCCGTTTGAGGAAACAACTCACATGTTCCAGCTTCTTTTACATTAATAAGACATCTTAAGGTTAGTTAATATTTCATGGATGATCAAGTTACTTTAACAGATTGTTATGAGCTGTACCATGCATTTATACATGCCTCTAAAATAATAATAATAAAAAGTTGCACCCTTCATGTAGCTACTAATTTGTATTGACGCTTGAGTAGATTTAAATGCACTCTGTATTTATACAGTGGTGCTACGTGATATATTTACACATGTTGAGTTGTGTATAATTAAGTTACACAAAATGAGGTTGGAATCGGATCACAGACGATGCTCAACACGCAGTGTTTCCGAGACACTCTTCTCTGTCGTCTTAATCTTCTTCACTGAAACAAGACCCCAAACCTTCCCCCCATGGGTTCATATGCGAATAAAACATTCCCTAAATCATGTTCATCAATGTCAGGTTCAC
>JBCNYG010000021.1:37796107-37814435 GCA_039654305.1 Porochilus rendahli | reverse complement strand
TCTGAGCATATAAACAGAGTGTGGTTTAGAGGGGAGAGAGAGAGAGAGAGAGAGAGAGAGAGAGAGAGAGAGAGAGAGAGAGAGACAGAATACAGATTCTATTCTAAGTACATTTCAGGTTTTCTAGGTACATTAAACACTATCATCCCAGGTATAAATAATGCTTTTATAGAGTTCTTAACCCATTTAAGGAATAGTTTCTAATCTCCTTAATTGCTTTATCTGCTTGATCAAGGCCAATAAATTGGCCCTTCTGAAAAAACAGTGACGTCTTTTTAATGACGTCAAGACTTATCTTCTGACATAGCTATGTAACAAATGCAAAGCAGTTAAAGTTAAATAGCATGTTTACAAATTAATCACTGCATTTTCCCTTTGCAAAAAAACAACAACATTATATTAGCATGTCTTCCTCACAGCAGGAATGTTCTAGGTTCAAGTCCTAGTTTCTGTTAGGAGTTTGTATGTTCTCCCTGTGTTTGCGTGGGTTTCCTCTAGTTCCCCTAGTTCCTACCACAGTCCAAAGACTTGCACATTAGGCTAATCAGCTGTTCCAAATCGTCCCTAGGTGTGAGTGTGAATGGTTGTGGGTGTTGGAACTGGGATGAACTGGTGAGCTGTTCAGTATGTACCCTGCCTTGGCCCAGAGTTGACCAAGATAGGCTCTAGCCTCCCATTGACTCTAGTAGGATTAAGTGGTTAAGCAGTACCACCCGTAATATAATGTAATACTATATTGTAACTAAATCTTTTGCATCTGTCTTTAGACTTTTCTTTTACTGATCCATTTTTATTCCTGTAGTCATGCACTTACATTTCCACATAGTGGCGCTGTTGGCCTTATTGTTTGCTAGTGAGGCTTCAGCAACTTCCTACCTGCTAACATTAACAGATTAACTCTTATGACAGTTAAAACAACAACAGTGTCCTAAACATCTGTTTATCTGGATGGACCTCTTTGCATTTATGTATCATTTCCTAGTAATAAATATTGTGAAAACCAAGGCTTTTGAGTGTGTGACATGTCTCCTCCCTCTACAAACAGGAATACATCTGGGCAGATGGGTGGCCGCACACTGTGTCGGCCACATACATGCAAGCAGGTCATTATTATTGACTTTCAAGAAGACAAAAGTTCTGTGCAAGAGTCATGTTTTGATTTCACACCCCTCAACTCAATCACCTTTTGTACTGCTTTGGTTTAAGTGCATACATGCACACACGCACGCTTACGCATCCAAGTTTGTTACGGATTTTTGTGGGTTGCAGGGAAAGAAACAAACAGATGTGAGTGGTTAGACTGTTTACATGATGTAAAGGCTTGGGGTGGGCTGAAGAAGCTGTGTGTCCAGCCTGTAACTTCTCTCCACATGTTGAATCAGACCACCAGAGTATTTATACCTATCCATCATCAACACAACAACAGTGGGGCAACTTTCAGTGGTTATGGGGTAAACAATGGTATGAACGTAATCAACAGCAGTTACACTTGAATATCTCATAATCCCTCTAAACAAGAAAATCCGTGTGGATTGATTTATGGCACACATCTAAAGCTTCAGCTCTAATGTAGAACCCGTGACAAATCCTTTGCGTTGTGATCCCATGTGTTCCTGAATGATAATGGGAATTCTTGTGAATTTAATGTAAGGCATGTTTAGTGTCTGTTTATGTTTCATTTCTCAGAGTTCTCTTAGCCAGACTTGTGTGTAAGTTCTATATATTTTTCGGATTGAATGTGCATGTGTGTGTGTCTGCACGTGTTGGTGCTTGGATGTGTGAGACATCTGATCTCCTGCTCGCCGCACGCCACACTTACTTGGAGGTGGTCTGTCCACGCTCAGAGGCCAGGAGCAGATTTAATATTTCATAGGAACGCAGCACGCTCTGGATGCCATCATTGACTCCACATGGCGGGCCGGAAAGCACCTCTGCGAACACTTGGCTGAATTATGCTGTCTGCCAAACCCCTCCCCCCCCTCCCCCCGCCGCCCCTTCAACAGGCTCCTCACTTGCTGGGCCTCACAATTACAAGTTAGCCACGCAAGTACAGATGCTGGCAGATGTCTTTAACTCTTCGGATTCCAGATATATCTTTAACTTTTCTTTTTTAGTGGTAACTTAGTTGTAGATTGTAGTTTTGGGCAGGCAAACACTGACAGAATGCATTTGTGTTAAGCACATTTTTTCCCTTTTGGGTAACTATGTGTGAAAGACTTTTGTATCATCTTTACTCATTAATTTAAAAACAAGTGTAATGAGACCTTATTGCTTTCATCAGCCAGAACAGCCTGACAATTGTGCAGGCTATATTGCAGATTCACCAAGTTGCACCATTAAAAATAGAAGACAAATACATTTGTAGTATTCAAGTAGTGCCTTTGTGACACCTTTAAAGTACAGTCTCCTGGTGAAAGCTAGGGTTTTCGAACAATAAATGTGACTCACAAATAGAATTAAAATAAGAGATGGAAAAATGAAGAGAAGGATTGAAGGAGAGAGAGGTCAGAAACTCTTTGAGAAGCTCCAGCCTGTATATAGCAGTCTCCACTTCTGAAGAACATTATAAACAGGAAACACAGGCCAAATACATTTGAAACCTGCTTAAGATATTAGACTTTGCAAAGCCTAGACTAAGCACACTACATTTCACCAAGATCAGACCTAATTTCTAATATGAGACTTTTGACACTGTTTAGAAATGACTCAGGATTTTAAACAGATGTATTATATGAATGTATGTTTAGGCCGTTCATGGTTAACAACAGAGAAGGCACGGTGGTGTAGGGGTTAGAACGCACAGAAACTGCTGGGCCTTTACTCAGTGAGGCATTTCTGTGTGAGGTTTGCATGGTTTCCTTGTGCTTGTGTGAGTTTCCTCTGGGTACTCCAGTTTCCTCCCACGGTCCAAAGACATGCACTTTAGGCTAAATGGTTGTTCCAAATTATTCCTAGGTGTCAGTGAATGGTTGTGTGTGTTGACCCTGCGATGGACGGATGAGCCGTTCACCCAGCTTTTTGCCAGAGTTGGCTGTGATAGGCTCCAGTCTCCCTGCAACTCATTGTTCATTTTATAAGCCACTTGATTCTAATAAGGGTCGCGGGGAGGCTGGCGCCCATCCCAGCTGACTCTGGGCGAGGGTGGGGTACACACTGGATAGCTCGCCAGGCCCTGCAACTCTGGTAGGATTCCATGTCTGCCCTTTGCTGTATAGAACAACTCGTCGATTTTATTTTGGATGGTTGTCTCATGTCCACATATCACTAAGTTGATGCCGATTGGCTGTTATGTGTCACGTTTCATGATGATGGTTGTCAAGGACACAACCCTGCAGTTGTTCCCATAAACAAAGAAATGACGGTAGAAATACTGTGGTGTCAATAAGGCTTGTATATCATAGAAGTGTAACATGCACATGGCCCAACAAAATGGTCTGTGCTGCCCAGAACATGACCTTCCTTGAATGATCCGTTGCATCTGAATTACTAAGTGGGATATGACATGACACAGTAATTTCTTTTTCATGGGAGAGAGCTCTAAGCAAACATCAGACTTGTTTCTGTAGGGTGGAGGGGTGTTTTCTTGTGTCACATTTGTTGAGTGAAAACTCAACTCCCCTTCCCCATTCTCTGATAGTGTAAGGCTCCAGCACTGAGATGGTTAAGTTCGCTCTAGAGCCCCCTCCTGCTTTGTCTGGGGCGAGGCCTCTCTGCTGCGTGCTGAGAGCTTGTGCAAGTTCCACTCGGCATACACACTCTGCTGAGGTATTGCAGCCAAAACAAGCAGGTGTTTGCTGAACCCATGGCTCTGGTCTCTGCTCTTGCCAGGGAACCCTCAGCATTCATGGGATTTTATAATTAGCGAAATCATCGCTGTTCTGGCGTGGCCGCATTTCTCTCCCGCTTTCTATCGGTCTCTTCTTTTCCCCACACCGTGTTGTCTCCCTCCCTCTATTTCTGCCACATGTGGGTCAGTGAGCATGCCCTCTTCAGTGTGGCATGAGGCCCATGGGAAGTTGGTGTCTTGTTCAATACCTGGTTGCTCAGATTGATTGACTCACACTGCATCACCTTTTTACCCTCAGAAAACAAAGCAAAGCAGGCTTAAAAATCACTGTGTCACAGGTCAGGTCATTCTTTTAAGTTTAGCTTATGAAAAAAAGACTTTGTTCAACAATTGCCAGACAGCATTTACTTTAAACACCTGCATCATTTGGGTACAGGTAGATGAGCTAGACAATACTGCAAGTACCAGGTTATCTCTCTCTCTCTCTCTCTCTCTCTCTCTCTCTCGACAAGACCTTCTTCCACTAGAGGGCAACACATTCAAAGAAGTTGATGTTTTTACCTATGTCACTGCACATTCTGGTACTTTGATCTTGTTTATCCGAAGATAGAAGTCAAACCTATATCCATAGGGCGCAAGCTCTGAGAGGGATGTGCTGATATTAAATGAAACAAATGCCAAAAGATCTAAGGGCCTCCTTCTTATACACACAAGAACATGCATACACACACGCACATAGACACACACGTACACGGAGACATGTTTGTTCTTGCAGTGGGACACTGTGTTTTCAGAGGAACAGCAGGAGAGATGGAGGAGAAAAAACCCAAGGGGCGACTGAGACTTGGATGTGGGGTCTGCAGGTCTGGTGACCACATGTCCCATTTTGCTCCATGAGTGGTTATTGATGGGTTGGGTTTCATGCTAAACAACCACGTAAGGGTTGAAAATCAGCCCTGTGAAAAGTCAGAGGAGCGGGTGGTGGTCAGGACAGGAGCAAGGCTGAAGAGACTCCATCTATCCATTAATAATAGATCTCTTCTCACACCCACTACACAAACACAAACACAGACATAAACAGGTCTACTAGGACGTCACATTAAAAACATTTTGTCTGTATTTTTGTCAGTTAGCAAACATAAAGTGCTTTACTGTATGATCAATCAGAAGAGAGTTGCTTCATGGCTGTTTTTTAGCTATTAAATGGGTTTTTTTGGCATTTCCCTGTGGCGTGATTCTGCTGTTCATTTACACAATCATCTGTCTTCACTGTAAATGTTATTCTCCATGTTTAAGCTGTTGAATGGTGACAAGGAAATAATTATGTCATAGTAAAAAAGGGTAAAGTTACATAAGCAGGAAATGTTAAATTACATTTTCATCCGCCAGTAAAGATTGTAAGGAGGCTCTTAATTACCTTTTTATCATTGTTACTTGCCTAAAAGAAGAAAGAACTCTTTAAAAAAAAGGCTAATCATCTAACTATACAGGAGCAAAAAACCACATCACACAGTAAAGTATGAATTTCTCAGCACTGAAGCATTATCAGTACAGTAGTGGGTACCAGCCTGAGGGAGGCCCTGTCTTATAAACGTCCTTACCTGTTTAGAAAAAAGCACTGCATGATACAGCACAGGGAGCCACACCTTATAGATACAGTGCAGTGCAGTCATGATGATTTTACATTTTTAAATTATGCAAAAATGTAAAACTCAATCACTGCTTAGGCTGCTGCCCCCACGACCCGACCCCAGATCAAGCGGAAGATGATGATGATATTGTAAAACCCAACAGCACCTAGAGTATTATCATGTCTGCATAATGAGAATATACTGAAACAAGCTGATATGAATTAATGTATATGCTGTTGGCCAGCAGTAGGTGAGAACGTACATAAGGTCCTGGGCCACTGTGGAGGTAATGAACCTGTCTGTCTCACGTCAGGCAGCTGTCAGAGGCACATCTACCTCCATCAATATTGTGCATATGCCTGCACTGAAAACACGTTTATATTACTGACGGGAATGTCAGGAGTCAAGTAGAACCTCTTAAAATGTGGCCTAAAGGTCAAAGGTCACGACTAATGAGTAAAAGCTTTTTTTTTTACAGAGGGTGAGGGGGGGTAGTTTAAATGTGGGGGTAGGTAATGGCCCTCTGTGTGGGGTTTTAGGGGATGAGAGGGAAGTACTCAGTTCAGAAAGAATGTGCAAAAGGACCACCATTAGTAAGGAGGTAAGGAGAAGACGAGGTGAGCAGGAAACTGTGAGATGAGTGAAAGAGCCTGAAAGACAGTCAGATAAGCAGGTGATTCAGCCGTAATCAGAATTGCATGAGATATGTAAGAGATTCGACAACAACAAATGAATAGCACACCAAAAATTATAATAATAACGTGATAATTCTGCAGACAGGAGTGAACTGTGCTTTGAATTTTTTTTTTTTTCACTTCACGTTCTGGTTCGGTAAAACTGAAATGAAACTGAAAAATTGGAACTGAAACTGGAAAATTTTTAACTGAACCTGGAACTTCGGAACCCAACAAAAGAACTATATATAATTTTTACCAGGGTCAAAATGACTTAAAAATGATAAATGTACAACATACAAAGTTGCAGGGAAGAAGATCATGATCATACTGAGTGTGCGCGCACACATGCACACACACACACACACACAGGATCCAAAGTTCAGTCTCAGAATTGCTCAATTTATGTGATTCTTGGGGTTATCAAGTCTCAAAATCAGGTATTGCACACTGCCTCGGTATAAACACACTATTTGAGAGGGTTCGTATTAAGATCAACTCACAGAATGAAGTGTCTGATACTTACCAAGCTCTATAGGAACTATAATTAATAGGTATAAATAATATATAATAGGCAGCTGATGTGATTATGACTCATGACCACTGTTTGTATATTTGGTTAAAAATAAATACATAAGAATACGGACAAATAAGAACAACAAGGGATTCCCCAAACTCAACCTAAGCAAGCACAGGGAGAACATGCAAACTTCATACAGAAACTGAGCCTGGGACTTGAACCCAGGATCTTCTTTCTGTGCGGAGGACATCCTCATCACTACACACCATGCCTTGTTAAATGGAATTGTTATACCAATTTATTTTAATTACATAATTATAATTAATTTAATTACATATTTACATGATACACTTATGATCGCTATGTTCCATAAAGCATGGTGGTGCGTGTGATCCATTATAACGTGCTGAAAAAGAAAACATTTGATTAGAACCCTGTAAAGATATACCATACGGGTGAAGGTAACAAGGTTGTTATTTAATGGGGTGATTTTGAGGTTGCACATGCTCCTTAAGTTTTTGGAGAAATTTCAGTCCAGCCGAGGCAGGATTTTTTGGTCATATAATAGTATTTACATTGTTTTTTCAAAAAAGTAAAACTATTGTCAGGCTTACTTTGTTTAAACACAATATCGATCCACAATATGTCATATGGTTAAAAAATAAACAGAGGAATCTGAAAATCCACTTAACAGACTTGATGCCAATAGTACATACGATGAGAAGCATCTCAGCAATTTTATAAAAATAAATAAATAAATAAATAAATAAACAAATACATTTTTTTACCATTCTTGGTCTGCCACAATCATTCCTATAGACAACTCCCAAAACATGGGAAGAAAATGAGGACTTCAAAATTGCAGAGACAGTAGTGAATTTCCTAAAAGTTGTAAACGATACAGCAGAAAGAGGAGTACAAATAATCCAAATTTTTCTTCTGAAAAATAAAACGATATTCTTTTTAAAAAATTATTCTTATTAACAAAATAATTTCTACCTGTATCCCAATTCTGAAAAGATCGTCATTGTTGCTGGACTTACTGCTGGAATATCGAATGATCCATGTCAGTGCACCACTGCACCACAGAGCCACTCTTATGATACAGTATAAGATAATTTAGTGACATCAGGTGATTTCTTTTTTTCATGCATTATGCAACTTCTAAATATTATTTCATTTTTTAAACATTAGAATTATAACCAGAGAGATTCAATATGGGAATTCTTTGGACCACCCAGTAGTGATGATGGCTAACTGATATACCAGACTTTAAAGTTTGATTTTGCACAGAAATTCTTATCTGTTACAATCTTGCAAATTCTTAACATTCATTCTTTTTGCATCTCTCAGTCCCATCTACTGATTTGTCTTTTCACTCTCTCCCTCTTTCCCTCTCTCCCTTTTTTCACTCCTCTCTTTCTTGCCACACTATTTGACCCTGACATGGTAAAATTGATTCACAAGAAGCTTCCAGCATCCCTTTTTTCTGTCTGGTGAGACTGAGGCAGTATATTACAGCGGCTCGGGAGGGGGAAAAGAAAGCAGCTCTTGTGTTGGGGAGTTAACCTTTAGCACTGTGCTTCTACAGAGCTTTCTGAGACTTGCTTTGTTCCCTTGGTGTCTGGTCCTGCTCTGCCAGAAGCATCTAGGCCTGTTTGAAGCTACGCTGCCTATCTCTCCAATATACACCAGTCTGAAACCTCTTTCAAACAAATTTCATATTTCCCGAGTGGCTACATGAATTCACAGCAAATAGAAATGTAATAAACCCTTTAAATTTGAATGAGATTGTTACTCACATTTATAAACAGGCATGATCATAGCTTTGGTGTCAGTAGTACAAAGTGCATACCCTGATGATGCATAAAGGCACCTTTTAAAATTGTGTAGTATAGACTTGTTGCCTCAACCTATTAGTCTAACCTCAAGAGTCCTTGTGTATAGGAACTTCGTTGGTGAGCTATATTAATATATGTGAATTAGTATATTGCTATAAAAAGTATACCCTGTTCAAGCAGCAGCTAATTGGCAGTACAAGGGCATAAAATGACATCAAGAGGAAGCAGTTTTCTTTGTGGTCTCAGTATCACGCCTGACCCTCAAACCCGTGTTTCTTCGAGTAGAGGCCAATCTCCAGCAGGGTGCAGAAAAACACTGACATTCAAGCAGCTAGTGTAAAAAACACTGTTTCTAAACCCTGTAGGAGAGATACCTTTCTTTCTACATTTCAGATGTCTTTTTGATCTTCATGCTAATCTTCTGAGATATAGAAAATAAAGTGGCATATATATTTTAAAAAATATAAATATTAATAATATGTAAAAGTACTAGTAATAAAGACAGTGCCTGTGCAAAACATCAAGGGATCTTCTTGGTTTTCTTTTACTTTACGGACACAATGAACCAGCGGAAGGAACCGGACAACTCCAAAGAAAAATACCTGCATAGGCTCTCATGTAAGCTTGCCGCTTCAATAGAGGCGGTCTTTGTGTTGGAACACACACATATGTGTTTGTGTGTCATGCCTGTGTGTGGGAGGCTTCGGTTATTTCAGATGTTAACAGTTCTCATCAGCTCTATTATGCTCAGGATGCTTTTGGATTTTTTATTTTGCCCAGGATGGTTTATATTTCAGCCCAAAGCATTGTTAGTGTCAGCATCAAACCACCGTTCCTTAAAATCTCATCAAAGGAGAGAATTTTTTTGCTGTGTGTCAATTTGATGTTTCTACTATTCCCTTAATTTTAAATAAAGATAAAGACTTGTAGACATGACATCATAATGTAAATATACTGAGGTGTATGCGATGTGAGAGTGTGTGTCAGTTTGTGTTAGTATGTTTCCCACGTCTGCCTGGAAATAAAATCTTTCCCTGCTCCTAAAGAGCCACACTTGAGCTGTGACCTCATTTGCGAGGTGAGCACCTGCGGAGTGCCAACAATTATCCTATTAGTGTGGAGAGGTGGCTGTCTCAGCTCGACCCTGCCTCTGCTTGCTGCACTTCGCCACTCCCCCTCCACCACATCAGACGTACAGGCTTGAGAGAAGGAGGTGTACTTCTTCTCTCAAGCCTGAGATCAATGGCCTCCTCTCGGTTGAAGGCGCTCAGACAAAAAGCTCCTCTCAGGCAGACTAGCCCTAACACACCTGGATGGCAAGAGGAATCATAGGGAAGAAACCAGGGCTTCAAAGACCCGTGAATACCACCTGGACCCAGAGAATGCCCAGCCACACACACACACACACACACACACACACCCACACACACATACGGCAGCATATATAATACCACAGAGGCACACATGAAATCACACAGTTCTTGACTACTGCCGTAGATATGTACTGTTTTTCTGATATAAAAAAACAATTCTTCAGGCTTTACATTCAAAAACCATAATACTGGGAACCTACAGAATACTGAGAACAAACCAATACTAATATCAATTTTGAATTTAAAATCGCATCATTCAAACAGGGCGGCACAATAGCGTAGTAGTTAGTATGTCTGCCTCACAGCAAGGAGGTCCTGGGTTCAATTCCTGGGGTCTGGGAGTTGCAGTTAGGAGTTCTCCCCATTCTCCCCGTGTTTGCATGGGCTTCCTCCAGCAACTCCGGTTTCTTCCCACAGTCCAGAGACAGGCTAATTGGCTGCTTCATGCCGCACAAAGGTGTGAATGTTGAGCGTGAATGGATGTGTATGTGTTGCCTGCAAAACATATCAGAACATCAGCTATCAAGATACTATCCTTTTTCTCAGTAAAGAATTGACTTCTGTTCACAATAATTTTCTTGGTGACTGTATTAGGTCTCAACATGGTCAAGTGTCATTCTTGTAAACAAACATTCAGAGATTCTAATGTTGATTTTGGTTTGTGTCCAAATTTAATCCCCTGTCAGTAAAGTACCATTTGTAACAGTCTAGGCATTTGGTGACTCAGGGGACACTGCTGATCTCAGGTAAAAATTCAAGTGAATCTTTTAAGCATATGTGTTCATGCCCTTGATGATGATGGCCACTGCATGGTAGTCAGACTGCAATGAAAAACCTCTTTGGAAAACGAATAACACTGCAGATTTCCAACTTACCGCTTGCTACTTAGATCCCTGCTTTTGGCTAACAGGGATGTTACAGATCTTCTGCTGGTGCAGCCAAACTACATCGAATGATTTTCTGATTACTGTGGTCATAAAGGAAGATTATATAACTTACCATAGCCTTCTGGTCAGCTTAATTCAATCTGGCCATTCTGTTCTGACCTCTGATATACAACAGTTATTTAATGAAGGTGCACTGGATATCACTGAATAGTCCCCGGAATGGAATGTTAAGGAAACTATTCAGCAGTCGGTGAATAATAGTTTTCAATAATAAGTATACACTAATGAGAACATAACAAAAGAAGACTAAGATGGGATTTTCATGGTTTATTTTTACTTTTTTAATTCATTCAAGATATGCCCCCTGTCCTCGCTCAGAGTTGGCTGAGGTGGGCGGCAGCCTCCCCGCGACCCTAATTAGGATTAAGTGGTTCAGAAAATGAATGAATGAAGATATGCCCCAAATTTGTGTGGAAGATATCCTCTAGTATATAATACACAAGAATTTGCAGGATCGGATTTGTTTGCAACCTGGGGATCAAACAGGATTATCCAGAGTGGACAGTGCTTGAACCTAAATGAGGACACTCGTGGTTTTATCATGATCACTTGAAGCAGGGATTTCTTGTACATTTCTTCTAATGACATTAAATTAAATTGTTTGTTATCCGGAGCTAGCAAACCATCAGATTGTGCCATGATTTTGTTTCAAGGCTGCATATAGGGACCATATAAAGGGCTGAGGTGAATAGCCATTTAGCTCATCCCAACCCAACAGTTTCAGTTCAGACCTATTGTTAATCACACCACCTGCACCAAAGATAGCTTTTGTATGCATATTTCAACAGTAACAGTGGCTCAAGCACACCTCACACATATACTGTATATATTCACACGCATACACAGACACCAGACATTGGCGTGGCTGGGAACCTCACAGTAACACTGCAGTAGGAGCTGTTCGAAGCCAGCTGTCACAACCTGACAGGCTGTTGTTTTAGAGGCCTTTGGTATGGCCAAGGGGCCAAGGGGAGAAAAACAGCACCAGGAATGTGTACAAGTCAAGACCCAACAGTAAATCCGTCGTTCGCTTCCTTTCCCCCTCTGCAAAGGAGAGCCAGTGAGCTTGGCCCAGGGGGAAGGGCAACGTGGGAGCTGCCCGTTCCACACTATGGACCAGCCAATCACCTTCCTTTATCAGGCAAATATTAAAACACCTGATTTCCAACCTGTACTCAAGAACACACACTAAGCTGAACTAACAGGAGAATAATGCTCAGTGTCAAGCTGTGTTTTTAGCTTGATGTATAATCACATAATTCAACAAGTTGAAAAAGCTTTCTCCACTATGCTAGAAGATTCTTGTTCCCAGATGCCTCGGGGTCCTACCTTCCTAATAAGTGCTCACACCCATGGGCTCCTCTTAGAAGATAAAGAAAACCACGTGTAATTACCCAGATCCGAGAAGACGCTTGAGGCATGGAAAGTGTCTGTGTGTGTGAGAGAGAGACTGTGTACACGTGTTCATGTGTGTGTGGGTGTGTGATTTGAGAGCAGTCTTGCTTGCTACATTACTGACAGGGTCCACACACACCAAAGCTTGGTTATGTGACCCCGGTGGTCTGGGAAGAACGGAGTGCTCGTATATCACCTCACTTAACATAGACAGCACTCCTGTGCAGGCTTTGAACTGAACATGGTTCACTGAGGAAACTACTGGTGCCCTATAGGGAAAGAGCAAGAGCCACTGAATTTCACCAGAAACTATGTCCTGAAACTTTATGGGGTTCATGGAGGAAAACTCAGCAGATGTTAGCACAAAGATTGCTCCGGAGGTTACACACTGTTTTATACAATTTATCTTCTGGCTGTAAGCGAGGGACTCACATTACAGAATACATTTATGATTTATGAATTCTATTTTGACAAAGGTAAAACTATTTTGAACCTCACAGTGTTTGTATATTAATTCATGTAATATTCTTCTCTGGAGAAAGTTCAAACCTGGGCTTAGACAAGGCCATTTCAGTTCTTTCTTCTATTTCTAATTTTTGAGCCATTACTTCATGGATTGACGGCACAATGGCATAGTGGTCAGCACATCCTCATCATAGCAAGAAGCTCCTGGGTTCGTGTCCCAGGCTTTGCGAATGCGTTTCCCTGTGGAATTTGCATGTTCCTCCAATGCTTACATGGGTATCCTCCAGGTACACCGGTTTCCTCACTCAGACCAAAGACATGCACGCTAGGCTAATTGGCTGTTCCAAATTGCCCCTAGGTGTGAGTGTGAATGGTTGTGTGTGTGCTGCGCTGTGAAGGATGAGCAAGCTGTTCAGGTTGTGCCTCGCTTTTGCCCAGAGTTGGCTGAGATGGGTCCAGCCTCCCAGCTACCCTAGTATGATTAAGCAGCAAATGAATGGATAGATGGACTTGCTAGGTGCTCATTAAAACCATGTCATAGAAAAAATCATTGGGCCCAAATGAATATGTCATGGTTTTTAACCATTTATAGATACATTAAATGTTACAAAATGCTTCAAGACATTTTTCCAGTTCCAAAATCCAGAAAGCTTGTTTCCAGTAGATTCCCTCCAAATATTTTCATCAAACATGTTCTTAAAGAAAACTTTATCATGTCATTAATCATACATTTTCTCCCGCTGTTTATTATGAAGTTTGGCTTCTGCGACACAATTTTCTGAAAAATTCAATCAGCTGCTGTGGCAAAAAACAAGAAAATAAAAAAGAATTCTCGCCTTTTAATCTGATAATTCAAAACCAATGACACAACAGAAAAGTTGCATTTTATCCTGTACTGTGTTTGACAGCAGTATAAAAATGTTTAGAAAGGATGTTGCAGTCATGTAAGCGCAGAGCATTTAGCTAATTGAGAGTGGGAGAGCGAGGGGTGGTTTGAGTTCAGTGGCTAACTTCTGACTCCCCTCCACAACCCAAATCTCATTAACACTGACAGGTGTTTTGTGTGAGCAAGCACAGAACGAAAAGCATATTGTAAACATACAGCCCCCAGTGCTCTAAAGTACGGAAGACAGTGTAAACACTCTCTCTCTCTCTCTCTCTCTCTCTCTCTCTCTCTCTCTCTCTCTCTTTCTCTAATGAGATATAATTTAGAATTGCTGTCAAAAGCCATTAGCAAAAATATTCCTGATCTATTTTGCGTGATAATAATTCTGTGATAAACCATGAAGAAAAATGTACTAAAATTAAATCTTGATTTTCTCTGGGGTAGTACTGTTATCTTTCTTACCTTTAACATTTATATATCACTTGGAAAATGGATATGGTTTATCATTTTTAAAATTATAAATAACAACATAACTAGACCATACTGACATTTTGGTATAAACAATACATACTACACTCCATGCACTTATTAGTACAACCCTAATGACCAGAAATGGTACAGTTTCGAAACTTTTCTTCTAAGAATGTGTCTATGCGTAGATTTTAAATCTATAAACTTCTGAGTGCCACAACTGGTGATCTGACCCCTATGGACCTTCATGTGGCCCTCCAGGGCCCTTCATTCTCTCCACTTCAGGAAGCATGGCTCTATTTCTGTCGTTTTCTTCATCACAGCTGACAGATAATATTTTTCTGCTGAATCCATGTCTATAATCTTGCACTTCCATGTAGAGATCCCATTACGGTTTGACTTGAGTGGCCCAGCTGTTCAAACACAGTGATTAATTAAAGGAATTCTGTTTGTAAAACAATCCTCCCCTTTCTTGCTCCTCTCCTCACAGAAATAGAGATCCGTGTTAGCCAGTTTACAACATTATTAGGGTCCTGGATAGGTTTATCGGGCTGTTCTCCTTGCATTAAAGGCTGATTCTCCCAGAGGTATCCCACATTAGCAAGACAAACACTTGAGTGGGCCATAGAGGGGGTGAAAGGGGGGTTGGTGGTGCTGAAGAACTTTTTTACTGCTCAGCACTGAGGCAGGTGAGCTCTCATGTTGCAAAATGTGAGCAAGGGTCATTCTTTCACTCTCTTTCCCTTTCTCTCTGCCTGTCATGAGCAGTGCAGGTGCTCACTATTCATCACGTGAAGGCGCATGCTTTAAATCCCATTAGACTTGAGTGCTCCCTCATACCGGTGTTTAGTGCAAAGGCTAGGGGTCATCTGCACTCCAAGCGCTACACCGCACCCCTCTTCAAGTCTGATCCAGCTGTTACCAAAGGAAAGAACAGACAGATGCAGTAAAGAGACTAACACTGCACTAGAGTTGGCCTAGTCAATATGCACACTTTGACATGCAGTGACCCTCCTAAGCAGACACTCAAGTGTCAAATCAGGCAGAAGAATACATTAATGACTGTAGAAATGTCGTAGTGTAAAGAAACTACACTACACAAAGGTGCAGTACATTGCACTACATGAAAGTGAAAGGTGCACTACATCGGCACCCTGTACAATTACCCAAGGCTGCTGAAAAACATGCAATTCTATCCTACTCCCATAAGTGTTCGACTATTTTGACCAGGGAGAAGCTCATCACCGGTAACCAGTATTCATACTTAATACTCTTCTACTCCAAATACTCCTTGTTAGTCCGACTCTCTACACCATACAGCAGCATTAAGGGGCCTTAACAGCAATGCCTCGTGTTAAAGAAGACATACTGACATACTTTTATATAATTATATAGTATTATATGTACTCTGCTACTTTCCAATTACTGTATGGCCTTTTTAAAACTAATACCAAGAATTAAGGTGAATATGTGACATATTTTTGAAGTGATTAAATAAATTTAGGGTATTTTTGCAAAAATGTTACACTCCTGATAGTATTGCAAAATGCAGGGTGCCATTATTCTGTTTTGCATTGCCTTACAGATGTTAAACTCTGCACATGTTTAGATCTTGTCCATCTCCATCTATTCTCATACCCTCGTACCTGCAAATAAAACGGCTTGAAAGACAGAAACATTATGATCACACTTTGGTACCATTAAAAAAAAGGCTGTATATTATTCCCTGAGACGATTTGGTATAGTATAAATATGGTATGGTATAAATATATGTATTATATAGTATGAAAAGCCTATGGGAGATATAGACTGATTTTTGGAGTATGCTTTTTAATTTAAATACTGAAATACCTTTATTCTATTGGAATCCATGGTTGTTGATGGTGGAGTTAGATAGGGTTTTTTTGTTTTTTTTGGTGAATCAAATGAATCGATATGAATTAATTAATTACCGTCAAACACACCAAAAGAATCGAGTTAGTTAACAGAATCGGACCTCCCATCACTACTTTTAAGCTCTCTCACAGTGAGATATAGGACTACTGTTTCAGACCCACAACCAAAAATTCTTTCTCATTTGTCATATTTCATGTGGAACAGCCCAAAATAGACCAGTGCATACCAGACATTAAGACGGGGATACAAATCTGATTAGCTTTTTAAATCACACTTTATGATCTTGGTACCCAGAGTTTGTGGGTTGCCAGACACCCCAGATACCAAAAAAAAAAAGAAAGAAAGAAAGAAAAAAAAAAAGAAAGAAATACAGAAAACATTGTACACAAGGCACCACAAAAGTGGAAAAATTTTTCATAGTTTTTCTATTTTCCTTTTAAGATAAATTAAGCAACAGTAAAAAAATACATAAGGGAAGGCATAAAGAGATTTGGATAAATGCTATGCATGTTCATGCAGCCATTATGGTTCGCTAATCATCTTGAAGCACTGCAAGTAGGCTCATTTGCCTAAATCAAAACTAATGGCAATGCAGAAATGCCTACAGGCCATAGAGATGCACCAGGCCAACATGAATGTCATGGAAATGCAGTATAATTGTGCAACTTCAGAGAAACTTATAACAGCCCTGATTTTCTCCCGTTTGCCTTCGGAGATTCCAGGGTGGTATCATGTTATTCAGACCGGATATCCTTTTCTCTGGCAAATGGCATTTGCTTTCCTTTCCTTAGGCTCCAGGATGGGTGGCATTCCAGCAGACCTTTGAGATAACTACCTGGACAATGTTGAATCAGAGCATCTAGTGTGGATAGACGATGCATTACAAGCAGGGTCCAGCAATCTTTCTATGGACTTATGAACTCCTGTGCACTTACAAACTCATACTGAAACAACTCTTCTAGATTATGGCACAGCCCGTTTCCAATTCTCCAACACCCTGTCCTGACGTCTCAGCTGTGCTCATTAAAAGTGCAAAAAAAAGAAACACAGTATTTTTTAAAGGTGTAGCCTAGAAAAAAAATCTGGCACACACATCTTAAAGCAGAATGTGTGTGTGCTGTTGATTTGGACACACTGATCTCTTGAACAAGTCCTCAGGGAAACTGTTTGGTGCTGGGGGAGTATAGGTAAAGTGTGTGTATGTGTGTGTGCGTGTGTGTGTGTTGGGGGGATGTGGCATGTGGTTGGGGAGAATAAGAAATAAAAAAAAACATCCTGAGCTGGAAACCTTCTTCCACCCTATCAAATCCCGGCTGCACCTGTAATGATAACCTCTCTAACCCAGTCTAATGCAGTGCACTGATTGTGTAATATATAGAGAAGGCGAAAGGGCATCACAGGGGTGTGGGGTGGGGATGACGAGGACATAACATGAGTTTCAACTAATGTGTAAATCCATGATAATACCCGTGCAGTGTAAACAAAGGACCTGTCCATAATAAAAGAGCTGCGTGCAAGATGGGCAGCAGTGAAGGAGTAGAGACTACAATGTTCTCTTCCATCTGTCGCTTTCAGCTGTGCCTCACCGGTTTAAGTCATAACAGTAACCATGCCATAATCACATTATTGCACACATGGTGTATTTGACAAGATGGGGGGGTTGGGGGCATGTGCCGGGGATTTGGCTGCACTTGTGAACACACGCACGCTGACACGCAGATGCTCAAGCACACACACACACACACACACACACTCTTCTTCCAGCTGTGAGCTCACGCTCCAGACATGTCTGTGTGTGTGAATGGGCATGTTTTTACATATTAATGGGGACCAAACATTCCCATAAGAACAGGAATATCTAAAAGCTTTTTTAGATATTTGTTGTCATAGGTGGGGATGGGGGTGAGGGGCACTTCGGTGGGAAATTTTTATGTTAATTTTTATAATTACTTTTATTATAAACAATAACTTAAATAGGCAAAAGATTTTCTTTTACTTACTGAGTTTAGGATTAGAGTAAGGTGAAGGTGTGGCCATAGCGTTAGTTAACTACATAGTTATTAATTATTAAGTAATTGTTATTGTGAACAACAGGTCCTTACACGGATACTGTACACATGCTTGTGAATTAAATCCTGGCCTATCTGTGCACTGCTATTCTTACTCAGCATTAGATGAGAAAAGCACAGACTTACAAATATATGCAGGGCCCTCAGAGGTTGTTTTTTGGCAAAGTATTTGAAGTTTTTTTTAGCTGCAGACATTCAGAGGAAGCAGAGACCACAAAACAACCAAATGCAAAGCTCATTGGAGAAGCTACGCTAAAGTGGTTATTTATGATCCAAATACAGTAGGTCTGCTTTCCTCTCACTATAGTGCTACACTATGATATTAATATATTTCTGTCTAATCATGAAGGTACAAGCTATGTTTACTCAGGAG
>JBCNYG010000021.1:37782731-37796007 GCA_039654305.1 Porochilus rendahli | reverse complement strand
CTGAGATGGGCGCCAGCCTCCCCGCGACCCTAATTAGGAATAAGCGGTTCAGAAAATGAATGAATGAATGAATGATTGGTGATTAGCAACTAGGTGTCAGTCTTTACCATGCTTGCAATCACAGACAAGGTTACACCATTTATTAATAATGGTGGATACATGGCTTGGCGGAAATTAAGAAGGTGCATCGGTGTGAACTGAAATTTAATTTAGCTTAATTGTTTAGTTCTCTCTATTCAGCCTTTTCCTGATAGCAGCGATTACCTCGTTACTGCCCAGGCTAGAGCAACACCAGTCCTGAAAACCAGCACCCATACACACCCACCCACCCACCCACCCACCCACATGCATACTCTCAGGCACTGCAGTGGGCAGACAACAGAAAGCAGATCAGTGTGCCAAATGCCGCCATCAAGCAGCTTCCAACAATCATGAAATGACGCACATGGATCATATAGGGCTACATTTTTTTTACTATAACAAAGACAAAGGTGCTAGAGAAAAAACAGACTGTAATAATTTGAATGCACAGAGAACAATGCCCTGTAGTGCACAGATGCTTCTCCATTATACAGTAAGATTTACGGGAGTTACATTCAACCAAGCATAAGAATTCTCCAAGGGCAAACACAGCAAGTGAGGCTGCAACGTGAGAACGCAGTGATCATATCATCAGCATAACAGCTTATAGAAGGCATTTTTATTTCCAGTTGTATTTAGCTTAGGTGAGGTTAGGTGTTGAGAGCAGATTTGGTTGAAGCTTGGAGATCTGCAGAAACTACAAACACACTGTGGGGTACTCACCAAGCACCTGACTGAAGAGTAGCTGCTCCAGATCTCCAAGAACTGTGACCACTAGCTCTGGATCCACCTTCAAAAAGGGTTTATCACCACCTTCCTCACCTTGGCCTTTGGCCTCAGAGTCCCCATGACCCCCAGCTGCAATCTTCTTGCCTGCAGCCTTTGCCTTGCTGGAAAGGATGTCATCGTCTGACTTTCCATCATCTGCAGCTTTGCTAAGAGGCTTTACTTCCGCATAAGGACCCCGTGGGATGCGGCTCTGGGTCTTTCCCAGGGCGCCAGGAGCAGCCAATGGGGTAAAGGGTTTGGGCTTGGCCTGGAATAGAGAATGTTCCGATTTGGATAAGTTCCGTGACAGCTGGGCACTACCAGGCCCACCTCCTCCTCCGCTTGTTGGTTTTGGCTTGCCTGTCTTCAGGTGGCTAGTGGTGGCCTTGCCCATGTCGTCACACCACTTGGGCTCGTAGAGCTGCATCTTCTTCTCGGCATCCGTTAGAACAGCAAGGTTGGTCAAAGACCTCTGCTTGCGCAGGTTGGTGGGCACAGGAATACGTCCCTCTGTGCTACCCGTACAGTAGACCTTTAGCTCGCTCCGTGCCACATTCTGTGGTACTCCTGACTTGCCCCTTTTGGCGGCCATACCTGCAACTTTGCCTTCTGTCCTGGATGAGTGTTCTCTTGCCTTTAGCTAGCTGTAGTGTGCAAGCCAACCTTCTTTTCTATGCTGCCCCCAAAGCTCTCCCTCTATGGGAGAGCATTTAGAGCAGCTTCAGTGAGGAGGAGAGGATAAAAGAAAAGAAGGAGAATCCACAGGCTCAGTTTTTTCTTTCTTTCCTCCCTCCCTATCCAACAAGGCAGGAAGAAAGTGCTAATTCTGTCCTCCCTTGGCTTTTTCCTCCTTATGCCTTCCTGTCTGCCTGCCGCTTCACTGCTGCCCTAGCTCTCCCTTTCTTTCTGTCTCTCTGCGCTCTTTCTTTCCCATTCATTTCTCTCCTCCCTTGACCAGACCCTACTACAGCTGAAATGCACAGCAACCGGGTAGCAGCAGAGGCAGACGCAACAACAATCCCTCCCCCTTTTCTCCTCTTCCATCCTCCCCCTCCCTCACTCTTTCCCTCGCTCTCTCTTACTATGTAACATTTACCAATGTTTCTCCCGTTCTCAACAGAAAGCACGAGACTAAGGGGACGTAGGGAAGAGGATGCTTTGGTTTTAGTCCGGCTTTTTAATATAAGAGCATCATTTAATACGTGTCCGCACAACCTATTCCAAACCCTTTGTTCTCCCATCCCCTCCCCCACTGGATATGCACAGTCATTAAATTGCTTGTTACTGTATTAGATAATAGAGTAAAATGAATTTTCAGGCCATTTAATCAAAGAAGCCCTTATACTGCAATGCTAATCATGATTAGTTACATATCCATATGGTATATATATATATATATTTATATAAATTACGTTCTCTTTTCAGATGCATGCAAAACGTAAGCTAATAATAAAATAATCAAGAACGCAAGGTCTCAGTTATTATTATTATTTTTAATTTTTTATTATTTATTTTACATAATTAGTCAGTTAGGCTTGCTGGAGCAGACATGGCATATTAATCAGTGCAGTCCAGATTTTCCGTGAATATGTCTCAAAGCACAGTGATGACCCTACATCAAACAATGCCTATTTGCCGTCCTTCAAATCAATCAATAATGTCGCACAAAAAAAAAATTCCATCAATAGCTAATACAAATAAATCATTCATGTACCGCATCCAGCCTCATCTTGTAGCATCTCTACATGCTTTGAAAGAGGTATTTTGAGACGATCCCTTAGATCATCCTTCATGTACATATCTCTGTGGAGAACTCCATAATGCTCTGCTGGAAAAGCCGTCTCCATAGCAACCATGCTCCCGACATCACAACAGGCATTAGGACTGTAGTTTCCCAGCTCTCCACAATGCACCGTGAAAATGGCGACAGAGGGATTCAAATGTAGATATTAGCTTTGCCCTCTTCTTTCCTGAATGCCCTGATTTCTCATCAGTCTTAGCGTGCATGACCGAGAATGAGCACTCCACAAAATGCCTGGGGCTACCGACCTGGTTAGCACTATGTGTAAAAGAAAAGCTCTCCCACTGAGATATAGATACGTTGTCGACCCCATGCTGAGTGCGGGGGTAATTCTTAAGTCATGCAAACCATTTGAAGTCACTGTGGGCTAAAAGGAAGTTAAAAGAATAGCCTTCTATTGTCGTCCTCCTTTACTAGTAGGCTGCCTGTGTTACTGGCTACATGATGACATTACGGAGTGGACAGCAAATTTCCTGCAGAGATCACCACAGGAAGAGAGACTATGGGACTGCTAAAGGATACCGAGTGTTAAGTTTATTTTTAAAACAAGAGAAACATTGACTGGACAATCACTACTAGTGCAGTAGTGGTTAGCACGTCCGACTCGCAGCAAGAAGGTCCTGGGCTGCATGTTCTCCCCAGGTACTCCAGTTTCCTCCCACAGTCCAAGCATGTGCACATTGGGCTAACTGCCTGTTCCAAATTGCCCCTAGCTGTGAGTGTGAGTGTGAATGGTTGTGTGTGTTGGCCCTGTGATGGTCAGGCGAGCTGTTCAAGGTGTTCCCTGTCCTCACCCAGAGTTGGCTGAAATAGGCTCTAGCCTCCCTGCGACCCTAATAGTAGAATTAAGCAGTTCAGCAAATGAGATGAGATTAGCAATCACTACTACATCTGAAAACAGGATCATATTTTTAGTAAATTCGAAACAGAGCATTTGGTTTGTACTCTTGGGATAAACTGAGTCTCATACAGCATTACAGAAAGATTAGCACATAGAACATGCACATTGAATCGGGATGATATAGTACGAGACGTTCATAAACAACAAACACTAATGATGTTGGACCAAAGTAACACTCTCTTCTTTTACAACAATTAATATTCTTGAATCTGACCAATCAGTGTTCATTCATTTTCTTTGTGCTGGTTTTAAGTATGTAAGAATAGAGACCAATCATTAATATGCTGGAGGTTTCTGTTGAAAATGATTTATGAAGGATTTATTAAAGGAGTGTCAGCACGTGGTCAGTAAGTTCCTGTCTAGAATAGAGGACTTTGCACTTTCCGGTTTCTCCATAACATTCTTTCTGCCCCACTTGGGTTGCGGGGAGGATGAAGCCTATCTCAGCTGACTTTGTCCCAATGAAGTAGGGGTACATCCTGAACAGCTCACCAGACCATCACAGGGACAACATGCACACAACCTTTCACACTCACACCTAGGGGCATTTCAGAACAGCCAATTAGTCTAATGTGTATAACACTGGACTGTGGGAGAAAACCGGAGTACCTGAAGAGAGTGAGTGAGTGAGTGAGTGAGTGTGTGAGAGAGTGAGTGAGAGAGTGTGTAATAGCATGAGTGTAAGAGAGTGAGAGAGAGTGTGTGTGTGAGAGAGTGAGTGAGAGAATGAGTGATAGCATGAGTGAGAGAGAGTCAGTGAGTGAATAAATGAGTGTGTGAGAGAGTGAGTGAGGGATTGAGTGAGAAAGAGTGAGTAAAAGTGAGTGATAGCATGAGTGAGGGTGAGTCAGTGTGTGAGAAAGTGAGTTAGAGAGTGGGCGAGAGCGAGAGGGTGAGTGATGGTGTGAGTGAGAGAGAGAGAGAGAGAGAGAGAGTGAGAGAGAGAGAGTGATAAGAGAAAATATGCTTGTGCCATAGCCGAGCTCCGACAGGGACACAGCCATGTTATCAAGCACAAAGAAGAGAATTAAATGAAGACAGAGGCTCCCCGCCTCAGGATACCGTGCGAGTGGGAAGAGGTCAGGGTTTGAAAGCTTTCTCTCTCCCTCTGTTTTCCCAGAGGTGTGGCTGCGCTTACGGCCACACCGCTAACAAGATCAGGCTGCAGGGTGGGCCGCTGCTTGCCAGCTGTGCGTGCATTTGTGTGTTCGAGAGTATTTGTGTAAGCATGTACATATGTGTTTGTAAATGCCGAGAATTGTAACAGCTTGTAAAGCTGTAGGTAAAGAAACTGCTTAAACATGACCAAGAATCATTTGAAAGAGAGGAAAAAAACAGTGCTTAAAGGCCTAATATTAAGAAACACTCTCTCAAACAGAGAATTTGGAGCTGCAGAGGTTGTAAGGATTGTCAACATGTTTAGCAGGGCTCTGATTTATTTCATAGACAGAGATCTCTGGGTTTTCCCTTCCTTCCCATGAGTCCAGCTGCTTCCCTTAGTGCCGTCTGGATCAGAGCAGGGTGCGGGGATCGGATACACACTTAACCACACAGCAACATGCACATGCACGCGCATACACACACACACACACACACACACACACACACACACACACACACACACACACACACACACACACACACACACACACAGGAATACCTACCAAATAAAGAAAGCAGATGTACTCCAATCCCCAGATTTGCAAAAACAGACCACTCAGACTTTCCATGCAAAAGTCATTGTAGACCCTTCTGCTCAATAACGTGCTGACTGAAAGAATCAGAAATGACAATCACGCCCTTCTTACAACACTCAGATCAATAGGTTTGTGTAAGTAGTGCAATGTTCCTCAACATATTTTGCTATAATTAAACACATGTGTGATAACTGCATACCCCTGAATCATTTGCTGTAACAGGAGATGAGAGTGAAACATTTTTTGAAGATTTTAAGGATCATGCTGGGTACCATCTTGCCATATTGTAATGTCTCATGTTCATGCCCAGTTTATTTTATTTTTTTTTTACTTTATAGTGTGGTGGTCAAAACATAAGATAAGCCTCACACCTCAGGAATCTGTGGAATGGCTTTGTTTGACTTGCCTTCAGAGAGAAATAGTTTGTGACGAAGGTTAGAAATATGATGCCCATACTTGTCTCCTATCTTTAAAGATGTCAAAAGAGCCAAAACCATCAGATGTCTTTCCCCGTAATAATCGAGCAGATAAGACGTGTCCGAGGGCTGTGGAGGACCTGCCTACCTCCCCCCCCCACCCCACAGAGACTGTTATCTTGTTGCTGCCACACAGGGTTTCTGCTCTGTGAGAAGACACAAACTAAAAACATGATCAGTAATCATAAGGGACTCGAGATAAACCTTATCAGTCTGTGCAAGGAGCATGTGGGTCTCACCACGTTAATGCATGCTGCACATTACAAACACAGAAGAAGTCTAAAAGAAAAAAAAAACGAACAAAGAAATCGCGTGTTTCTTTTAAGGTGACCATAGATTTCTCTATTGTCTTGTATAAAATCAAGCCAGGGATGCAAATTGTAATTTTTGTTTCTTTTAAAGAGTGTTTCTGGGAGTATATGTAAGTAGACATAAATGCAAACACACAAATAGCAGGCCACAGACAGAGTTCTGAAATAAATGCATATTCCAGGCTTATGTCCTTGAAGGGCTTATGGAAACAGCCTTTTCCTTAGCTAACCTTCCTGGACACTGGCTTACAGGTGGTTGTGGGAAAACAATTTCAGTCGCACCTTAAGCTCTTTTGTAAATTTTCTGGATACCTCTGATCTAATTTTTTGATCTTTAAATGTTATTTAAATATTCCTTTTTGTAAACATCATCATCAGGATCACAGCCTAACATGTCCAGAGTCGCGTTGCATGCAATTCAGTTAAGTTGAATGCAAAGTGCTGTGTAAAAGCAATACAGTTGGTTCAGGTTTGTGTAGTTAAGTTATGCAGTGCTACACTGGAGTGCGGTATAATTTTCCAAAATGGAATCGACAGTGCCCAATGAAAATCATGGAATTTTGCAGGAAAGGTCAGGCAACAAAATAACTCTGATGTTTCTGAAAAGTTTAATAACTTGGCTGAATCTTCTGAACGTATAGGATTCTAACTATACTGTGATGTCAATAATACTATTAATAAAGTGTTTTGGTGACTGGGAAGCTCTGTACTTGTGGCATTGAATGTATTCTTAAATTTCTAGAGTGCTTTGTTAATTAAGAAGTAGAGTGGTTTACTCACTATAGAATGTGTACTACAAACACTCAGGATGACTATAACATGACTGAGTTATGCACTGCACTGCACTACACTACACTACACAGCACTCATGAAATCGCCTCAGGTATAAGTTTGTTCCTGAAGTTGGGTTTCTCTCACTGTGGAGTTTTGCATGCTCTGTCCAGATTTCTGTGTTCTCTGATTTCCTTCCTAGAAGTGAATGAGTGTGTGCATGGCACACTGCAATAGACAGGTATAGACTCACTGAACAGTCATGTCCTGGTCAGCTGATCCCTCAGAACGTAAGTAAAAAACAAAACAAAACAGTAAAAACACAACAAAAGTAGCCATCATGTTCAGTTCACTCGTGGATAACGGAACAATATTATTCGCTATTTTAACGTGACAGATAACATGCCAGTTAGCTGTTGGGCCCCAAGATGTATAAAGCGTTTTTGTTAAAAGTTCAAGCATTCATTTTACTGATTTCCAATGACAGTAGCAGAAAATTTAACTCAAATGGCCAGCACTGAATGAGCCTTAAATTTCACCACTTGCTTACTCGTGGGTGTATGTCTTACTGGATGTCACTGAATATTTCCCTGGAGTTAAACATTTGCATGGAATAAGGACTACCATGTATGTCAGTTATTGCCAGTAGGTATGACAACTGAGAGGTATGTAGTGCAGATGCTCCCATTTCATTCTGAACCTGAAAATCGATATTACATGATTCATGGTGTCAAATTTAACAAGTGAATAGTGACCTGTTGACATGTTAACCACTAATCCAGTTGCTGCTCATTAGCCACATGTAAAGCAATTTATTTTAGTTTAATGATACTTTGCCACGTGTATACCTTGTTATTTGGCTAGATTTATTTTTATTTATTACCATTATTTACTTTTATTTTTGTCATGACTGGATTTATTTGGTTTTATTGAATTCCTCTGGTTCATAGCACAGATTCCTGACATCAGCCAGGGCAGATGCATTTCCTCTGCCTTCACCATTCCAAACAGCAAAGCTGTGAACCAGGACTGTTTTGCCCATACCACAGGGTCTTGAATTCTGAAACCTTAATTTGAAATGGCAACAGTTTATCACTATTAAATATTATATATTAATTTATATAGTTATTCTTGGTCCAGTCTAGTGCCATTTTTTGACTGACCTATTTTTTCCTTGAATCTAAGCATAAAGATCATTTCGATTCAAATGACACATGGAAGATCTTCAAGTGCTGCTTCACATTTGATTAAAATATACAAACTACCTAATATTACAGGTTATTCAGGAAAGAGGCATATATATATGTATATATATTTACCATTTTATATCCAACTAGTATCTCTCTTTCACTGTTATATAAGCTAATAGGTTCTCAAGCTTAGGGTCATGAGATACAGATGGGGTGACATTGGTTCTGTGCAGACAACCACGGCAAATACTCACTCACTCACTCATTTGCTGAAGAGCTTAATCCGTCTTGAGTAGGAAATCCATACAAGCACCGTGAGAACATGCAAACTCCACATAGAGACTGGGACACGAACCCAGGACCTTCTTGCTGTGAGGCACACGTGCTAATCACTAGAGCACCGTGCCGTCCATGATGGCTCACAGAAGTTTTCAAAATAATGATTAAAACCAACCACTTGGTTTTATAAACATAAAATTAGGGGGAAAAGTATATTAACAAGAAATATGTATTAAATTTGGTGGGTAATCTTTTTCTTCTTCCATAAGAGATACAGTCTCTCTACGCAGTATTATTCTTAAAAATGTCATTAAATGTTATGAGTGATTGTGACGTATGACTGCTCTGAATATGATATATGAATATATATGGTGCATCAAATTATAGCAATTAAGTAATGTAGACTTTTTGGTGAATTTTAAAAGTTATGCACTCAAGTTATGGGAGGATGGGTGAGAAAGCTGGGCACATAAAAACCCTGTGGTACCCTCTGATATGGAACAAAACTTTTACTTTGCACTTAAGTTAATTTTTCTTCAATTTGGTTTCCCGGCAGGACAGCAAACTGGTATTTCGCCAGGAACAAAAATGTAACAAAAACAAGTTCACCCTTAACTGCTCCAGAACTAAACTATTTTAAAAATGCTAAGCATGCATTATACAGATAACCAAGCACTTGTGAAAATAAGAAAAAGACACTTAAGCTACTTAGGTATCCCATCCCAGACTGAGGATGGAAGTTTATTTTTAGTCAGCTAGCATTTTTGCATCTCAGCATTTTTATTTCCAATTTTAAAAGTATCCACAATTTGTAACACTACAGTTGAATTTATTTTTCGCAGCAGCTCATTATAAGTTATGTTATAACTGTACATATGGTGGAGTACAAAAAGTAAAATTCCTAAGGCTGTGTGTGGGATATTTCCTTACAAATACAAACACAGCTGCAGTGTGTAATAGCGTTCCAATTTATACTGGGTCTACAGCCTATACATAAAAGGAACAGAAGTAAATGTTTTCATGTTTTTTTTCACCAGCACATAATGTAGCCAAACTCATCTAAGCAACAGTAATCCCACAGGTCATTTGTACTTAGGCCTACAGATATGTTGCTTTATACCCAGCCTATTGCAACAGGACGCAGCCATTTGGCATACAGTGTGATAGCGTGGCAGGTACCTCCGGGCTTCCAGAAGTCTGATAAGTGTGTATATGTCATGGCACAGATAGTACCTTGGAAGCTGTGAAACCCAACGCTTTGCAGGATGGACGGCTGTCAAGATAACACACCTGTGTACTGATGGAAAAGCATGATGTCAAAACCAGATTGAAGCAGAATGATTTCAAAACATGATGCTTAGCCACATCAGAATGAAAACATACAGGGAAGGCTGGAGCAAGTTCAGATAAAACATGTTTTTGTTCTGGGTTTTACTTTGTGATATTATGTGAGAAATGTTGCTTAGATCTGGGATGTATATCAATACCAGACTGCATGTACAACATACTGGTGTTGTTGTTGTTGTTGATGATGAAGATGATGATGATGAGGAGAAGGAGAAGGAGGAAATCTTAAGAAATCAGTTAGAACTGATTCAAGACAAGATAACCTTTCTCTTACATATCTAGGTTTTAGAGTTTTCTTTTCCCACCACGGAAGATAGGTGTTGTCACGTAATAACACTCATGGTCTACTAGGTGGAAAAATCCATCTCAGACTAAGATCAAAAAGTACAAGATCTGCTGCCCTAATGTTTCACCACAGGATTAGATTTGTTACTACAAATGTGGGTTGGTATGCCATGCCATGTGGTGGTGCATTACTTACAGCATATCAACCCAGGTGCTAAGAATGAGATAAAGGGCTTTTTGCACTACCTGAATTACTGTATTCTTGTAAGTCATCAACCTAGTATCAAAAGTCAAATACATGGATTTTAGTTACTCAAAATTGCATGACCCTGTAGTAGTACTGAATCGGGCTACAAACACTGTGTATTACAGGTTATGCACATAGACGACATAAAAAATGACTGGTGGAGCAAACACACCTTCACTGGCCTTTCTTGTTGCACCAACTGGCATATATAATGTCAGATATTTCTTGTTGTATAATTGGACCGAATGTTAAGTAACATTACCTGGATAACATGTTTATGCTAACACTACTAATAACATTACTACTGTCATGACATTCGTTATAATATCATTAGTTGAGAAATACAAATTTAAAAACATACGTCCACTGAGTCTATGCACACACGCATGCTCTGTCTAACTTGAGGACGAAGTTGAACTTCTAATTATATAACTTGAACCTGGCATTAGACCTATTGGAAATTTCCTGTCTATGTAACTATAAAGATTATTATAATATTTTTTTTTACTTTACTTTAGTACATTTTCTGTAAGCTCTCAAATGTCTAGTAATAAAAACATGAACAATATATAGCTCATGTGAAAGAAATAACTTACCCGGACCGAGCGCTCACGTGGACTACAAACTGGCAAACACACACATTTTCCTGTGGAATGAAAATTGGCACATCACAGTACCTTCCATGTTGCTCATGTGAAAGGTATAAAAGAAAAACAAACAAACAAAAAAAACAAAAAAAACCCCCAAAACAAACAAACAAACAAACAAACAAAAAACAGCAACAGACAATAGCTGCCATTTTCAAAAGAATATTTTTTAAGACTGTGGGTTGGTTAATTTGAATGACTAAAAATATAAGGTCATAGAAAAAATATTAAATGTAACCCAGATTAACTTCATTTATTCAGACATTTATTCATTTGCCGAACTGCTTATTCCTACTAGGGTTACAGAGAGGCTAAAGCCTATCTCAGCCAACCCTGGGTGCTGCATCCTGAACAGCTCACCATTCCATCACAGGGCCAACAAACACATACAACTATTCATGCTCACACTCATGCCTAGGGACAATTTGCAACAGTCAGTTAGATTAATGTGCATGTCTTTGGACTGTGGCAGGAAACCCGAGTACCAGGAGGAAACCTGTGCAAGTACAGGGAGAACAACTCTACTCAGTAACACCATTCTCAGGAATCGAACCCAGGACCTTCTTGCTGTGAGGGTGGACGTGCTAACCACTATGCCCCAAAGTAATTCTATATTAAAAGTTAGCAATGGTGCAAACAGAATTTTTGATGTTATTATGTGAAAGAATTATGTTATTTTTACTAAACAGCTCAGAAGTTAATGTAAAATTAACTAAATCTGTAAAATTCAATTGACTTCTGTCTGATCCAGCTCTGTAGAAAAACACCACAAAATTATTTGTTCACTTGCACTCAGCTGTCACACTGGCACTTCTGCTAATAAAATAAAATGTTGTTGCAGGCACATGATTCTACATTTCATCTATTATACCACTGCAGCACACTATATTTTAATTTGGCCAAAGAAGAGAACAGTCACAACTACTGAGAACGAAGCTTCTGAAAGGCATGAGCTGAACTGAAAAGTATTTCACATTGATCTCCCTGGTGTACATCTAAGGCTGCTAGAGTGTTTGAGAGTGGACTGACTTCCATGAGGTCACTCGAAGATTTACAGACACCAACCCCTCCGGCAGTGTTGACATTAGCAACAAGACGAACACATTTGAACAGAAAAGCTGTTTATTTGTGATTTACGTTACCTCGTAATGGTGTTCCGCTTTACAAGCTGCACAATAATGACTCTCCCAGGTACCATATCTCCCAAGTGGGCCAAACAAGAGAGTAACGTTTTCACATTTCCAGGAATCTAAAACCTTGGAGTGCTTGGCCCCGTTCCACCAGGTCCTGTGTTTGAGAGTGTTTATGAAGTGACTTTAAGTGGGAGTCATTACTGCCCATTTGTGCCTTTTTTACTAGTATAACCTGATCTTCGGTTTTGACTAATAACTTGAATTTAAATACAGATGGCCCCAGCAAAGAAATGTAGTCACTGAGAATTTTAAAGAAAAAGCAAAAATATTTAATTTCCAATTACAATTGAAAAAAAAAATTCCTCAACCGAGGCAGTGCTGGCTTACTGGTCCTAAGGTTGGGGTATCAGACCCCACTATCACTAAGTTGTCATTACTGACCCCCAGTGAGGCTAACTGGGCTATCAAAGACTAGCCATGTCTCTCACTGTCTGTGGTGAGAGACATGTAAAATAATTGTTGACCTTTGCAAGAGTAGGCCATTGGATTGCCTTCAGCATGTTTCTGCCATGTGATGGCCTGGTGAACTGTCCAGGGTGTACTCTGCACTCACCCAAAATCAGCTGAGATGGGGACCAGTCTCCCCGTGACCCTAACTAAGATTAAGCAGTTCAGAAAATGAATGAATGAATGATTCCTGAACCAAATTGGAAAGCTTTATTTTTATTCACAATCAAATTTTTTTTAATTCAATATAATATTTTTGCTTTAAAGGACATGTCTTAATTAACAATGCAAAATCATGTAAATTGTTTAGCTGGCTTATTTAAATACAATCAAGGCTTCTTCTTTTTTACCAATACTCACTGTGGTTATTAAATCCAGCTGAGAAACTTCTGTGTTTTCCGAACATTCCCAAGTACACTCACATTGGAGCCTAAGTTGGTCACGGCGTCGCCACGGCCGCCAGCGATAGAGAAGCTTCTCCTTTCCCTTAGTACCAGTCTTTTAGCGATCAGAGTGAGAACTTACCCCAACTTACTTACATCGGATGGTGATGAAAGTGTCAATGGGGGATTAAACAATTTTCAGGCTCCGGTTATAGAGCTTTATCAGTTCGAACCGGTAGCCCCTCAACAGGCTGCATTTGCTAACAGCGCGGAACTCCCGGTCGTGCCCCTAGATGCAAATGATGGCCGAGAAAATCGTGCCAACAACATTGACTGGTAAGTTTTATTTCTATGTTTTGTCCGGAATTAATCACAAGCATCTAACATTAGCGTTATTTATTAATTATTCCTACAAACATGACAAAACCAGAGGCTACATTAGCACTGTGCTA
>JBCNYG010000021.1:37764573-37776857 GCA_039654305.1 Porochilus rendahli | reverse complement strand
CACACACACACACACACACACACACACACACACACACACACACACACACACACACACACACACACACACACAGGCACCTGATAATACCTATCAGTCAAAAGAAGCAGGAGTTTAGTGATTCACCTCAATGGCACACGTCCATGACCAACCAAAGCATCCAGAGCAAATCCCCATACTAAATAAAAACGGCTGATAATCCCCAGAGAGCCTGTACGCTTTTCAGGTATCTGGTCTTCATTAAGTTGCACTGCTCTGCACTCTTTCTTCTACTACTAAAGCATGTTAAATATAGGCGACCAGAAGAATGCTGCAAAAGTAAAACCCAGAGCAAACAAAGCCAGTAAACAGCCCTCGCTAAAAGACTTGGAACAGGAACACTTACCTACCTGCAGTCCCAGCTTAATCCACAGCAGGATAATGTTGTTTGTTGGTGAGATTTCCCTTCTCATTTCTAAGTCACAGTTGAAGGATTATCATACTTTTCTCTTTGTATGTTTCTAATGAAATCTGTGGCAAATATATTATCATTGACTATTCATCCATAAAAGCTCTATAGAAAATTTGACCAAAGGTCAACAAGTACCACAGGAAAAATATAGAACCCACAGATTTTGTCATTTCCTAGATGATAAGCCTTAATGCAGGGGTTTCCAAAAGTCTTGCAAACAGAGAGTGCTTTAGGTGTAAAAGAAACTCCACTGACCCCCTCAACACAAACTTATTCATGAACATAACCTATCCATTTACCACTTATCCTTCAGGGACATTGGGGAAGCTGGAGCCAATCCCAGTCTGTTGCAGGGCTGCATGAATGTGTATGTGCATGATACACACATTCATGCATACTGGTGTGCATGTCTTTGGATTGTAGGAGGAAACCAGAGTACCCTCACAAACATAAGCAAAACATGCAAACTCCACCAAGAAGGATCTTTGGCCTAGATTCAAACCCCAAACGTTGCTAACCACTGACCCACTGTTCCTGTTCTTAGATTCAGTAGTGTGCAGTGAATATTATACACCACCACTTTTGTCTAAAAAGTCTCCTAATAAAAAGAAGTAAAAAATGACTTTGAAGTAAAAGTATGGACTAATAATGAAATGGTTTAGGGAGTGAAGAAATAAAAAATACAGTGATGCAGTGATGATTATACACCTAACAAAGATAAATCAGAAACCAAGTACTACTCAAGCATTTATTTACTGTAATATTGGATTATATTGGTAAGAATAAGTAAACAAACAACAATATATAGTAATAATAAAAATAAAGTCAATATTTAATGTAGTTCACTTTGACTACAGCATTTAACCTTTCAGGCATAATGTTCACTTTTTTTTATTTCTTTACTCTCTAAATCATTCCATATGGTTTAAAGTTCATTCATGCTATGCAAAAGTCAAAAAAAAATTGTTTTTCAAAAAAATTGGTATTTTCAGTGTTTTTATTTATCAAATATACTTTTACCTCAATATACTTGTCGTAATGATTTTTTTTGGTTCTCATTGCATACAATAGCATTGTTCAATACATTTTCACCAAACAAATTATACAGAAGTAATTTTTTACTTGTTTTTACTAGGAGCCCCTTTAGACAAAAGTGGTGTATAATCTTCACTGCACACTACTGTTTGTAAAATATAAAAAATTTAAACAAAGATAATATTAAAATTACATTATAAAATATATACAATTATATTTTGCCTACATTTGGAGACATGCAACTTTTTTTACACAGCATAATAATAATAATAATAATAATAATAATAATAATAATAATAATAATAATAATAATAATAATACTGCGATGGCCTGGCAACCTGTCCAGGGTGCACTCTGTCCTCGCCCAGAGATGGCTGAGATGGGCGCCAGCTTCCCTTAAACCCTAGATAGGATTGAGCGGTTCAGAAAATGAACGCTGATGATTATAACAATAAATCATGTATACCTTGGCTATGCTTCACTACTTTGAGAACCAGAGGCTTAATAATATCAAAATAATGCAAACTTTGCATCTTCATCAAAATTTTCAAGCTTGTCATGAGCGCATGCATGGTTTGTTACATTTATAATCTCAATATCGTAGTAACTGTGTTCCAATTAGGTGTTGCGCAATATATAATCAGTGCACTCTTAATGCTTGCTGGCTGTTACCCAGCAGTAATACATTTGCAATCAGCTTTTCTAAAAGTTGCTTTAATGCTGTGTGTTTTCACTGAACTACAAGCACTAGATTAAATTTATGGAATTTGGCAGAGGCCCTCATCCAGAGCAACTTACATTTATTATTCTTATACAACTGAACAATTTAAGGTTAAGGGCCTTTCTTAAGGGCCCAACAGTAGCAGGTTGGTGGTATTGGGACTTAAACCCCTGACTTCAAATCATTAAGCCAGAGCCTTAACCACTGAACCTGTTATTACGGTTATTGAGCTTTCCCATTTGCCCTCTATTTATTATTGTTTATTATTAAACATCTGTTGCATTCTCAACTTGAACCTTCCTCAAAATAGAAAGAAAGTAAAAATTTTATTTATTCTATTTTAAACCTCTTCCATAGTATGGTTTCTAAATAACCATAACCATAATTGCAGATGTTTTAAGTGTTAAATAAGAATAAAATTTAAAATCCACTGTAAGGAAACTCTGAAGAAATGTAATTTCAAGTCCTATTCAGGGCATAATTCAGTGAGGTCACTTCTACATGTCCTTACATTGCTGTCAAATGTATACAGCTGTGTTGCAACCTTGCCAAGTTTATCTTGATGCCTATTACTAACTCTTACGACAGAGGGAGTGGCCATTTAACTTGGATCTCAATGTAGGAAAAAAGTACAAATGTATTTTCCCTGTGGGACAAATGCATCATGCAAGTCTACAGATGCTAAAAACATAAATACTGTTCATGTGAGAGGTGTCTAAAGATCCAGGCTTACGCAAATGTCTGTGTGTACTCCAAACAAATACCATGATGATATGATTTCTTTTGGTTTATAATCTTTGTTTTTTTGTTGTTGTTAGACTTTAGTTTACATGAATGCATTCAGAATTGCTCACAATACACTACCCCTGCTATTGCCTTAACAAACATTTTATCACTAAAATCAAAGCCTTTTGATTTTATTGTTCTGTTAACTGACGTATTGCCTCCTACCAGCAGAGGGTGCAAACAATGTACCCTTATCTACCTGGTCTTTTGCTTTTTTTAGGGTTATTGTTATTTCCACAAAGTGTTCTACTAACTTTAGGCCATGAACTTCCGTCCCCCTCATGTTCTGTACTGTTCTTATTTTATACAATCACACAAACATCCCCACATAACCTCGAGCATACTTTACTCAGATGTTGTTATGTACATATCTTGCCTGGTTGCCCACCACAGCTGAAACTTGCAGAGGTTTTACATCCCCAGCCCCTCTGCCCAGTGCAACCACATCATTCATTCAGTAGTCTCTCCTTACTACAATCACCTTGGAGTTTCACTCACTACCATAAAGATACATAGGTGTACAATTACTAGCAGTATCCCATCTGTTCTCGGCTGTCTTCTACCACATTCATCAGGAAAAAGGAACCACCCGAAGACAATTACTGACTAGAGCCTACATCAGTGGTTAACCATATTGTACCACTACCATGTCAATGTTACTGCTATGCTGTGAGTAACTGAGTTCTGGTACAATGCATCACTATAGTAGCTTCAATGAATAAATAGTTATTCATTCATGTCATTTGTTTTCTGAACCACTCACTCCAAATTAGGGTCGCAGGGAGGCTGGCGCCCATCTCAGCCGACTGGGCAAGGGCAGAGTACAGAAAAACGCTGACGACAGTGCAGTCTACTTTATTTTTTTTTTAAATAAGCTTTTTATACCACCATGTACCTGTATTCGAAAACAATCCATACATGCTTTAGCCTAATAATAAACAGATTTTAAAATGTACTTTTAAAAAAGAAATAAATTATACAATCACTGATGCACTAAAGCTTTCTGTTGGAAAATGTTTATTTAATGTAGATATAAATTGTCAGTGCTTTGTAAGAAGCCACAAGTTTTCCAATACAGGAGGAACTTCATGATAAAGGACTTTACATTCTCCACTTTCTTGGTAAAATGACACGCTGTGTTCTTGTTCTCTACATTTGATTGATTTGATGAGAGGAGAAAATAAGAGGGTGGTGAGAAAAAAAGGCTGCTATAAGATAAATGATCACAGAAACTTATCTCCTGTATGTTTCACAACATTTAATATAACTATGAATGATTAATTATAACATGCCATTCATTAAGAACTCAAAGTATTGGCAAATCACAGTGGTGTACGAGGAAAAAACACCACCTTGTCTTGAATCATTTACCTATAACAACATGCGGCCGCCATGTTTTACTTCTTACACATTGCATTTTGTTTGCTCCCACTGTACTCAGTGCATTCAAAGTTGATAATCATAAGATACTTCAGGTATAAAATCCATAACAGCACATTATATGTACTAACATTTCAACGTGTATAATGGTTTAGTGACAGGCAATATTTCTAATTAAAATATAAATTATTTTAATATATCTTTTCCACAGAATACTGCTTACTGCACCACATAAGAAAAGATTTCATCAAGCATTCTCCATTTTTTGAGATTAAATCAGGCAAAAGGACCACCTGGAGGACAAATGGTTAGGTCATCTAGGGTAATAGAGTGACAAGAGTAGGTACACTCTGTCAATAGCATCTGGCATTGTTCTTCCTGCATGCGCACTGATTCATCACCTGAAGCAGTTAGCTGAGAGAAGCGGAGACTGTTCACCATAAGCCCTTCAGTAACCCCAAACACAGCCTGTATCCCTAACCTCCTTTGACACATCAAAGCCTAGTCTGCCCAGAGAGTAAAGGCAGGGCCTGGGGAATCATAGGAGACAAAGGAAGCGATTAAGAGATAAAGATCAGTCTGAGATATGACATTTCATCCCAGGCAGATCCGGTGGACACACTCCATTCAGAGAAGAACACTGTGGAGGAAAAGGAAAAGGGAAGGCAATGCCCCTCGTTGGCCCCCCTCCATTACTGCCTTCACTGTCTGTCTGCAAACATGGGAAAGGGTTGACTGCACTCCAACAATCACTTGTAGCCCGTGCTCCCAACCAGCCCACTTCCCTTATAAAGCATAAATTATGTTATAAAATAGCAACAAGGTGACACAACTTTAAAGGAAGGGACAACCTAAAATCCATACTAAGAGTTAGGCCCGTAAGTATAATTAATATTACTATATGCTTTAACTTTATATTCTTTTGAACAAATAGGTCAAACAAACAAATAATATTCATCTTGCCTTTAATTTTCTTTCATCAATACAAAAGAAGTGGGGGTATATATATATATATATATATTCTATTGTGGGCCTAATTGCCACAAGGTCAAGTTACAGGTCTAGTTTCACAGTTGGGCTTTCAAACTGCAGCCTGCAAACCCAGAGCACAGTCCACCTGTCTCTTTCAGGTGAGCTCAGGGGCAATATATCAACAGAGATCCTATGAGAAAACCAGCATGTTGATTTATACCTGGTATCAGTTACCTTTGCCATGTGCTTTCACATGAAAGTAAACAGAGGCCGTGTGCCAAAACACTTCTGAGTAGATTTAACTAGTGTACTCATTGCGTGTCTCTTTTATTTTACTAGCGCAGCAACTTTGGACCTGTCACAATTAGTGCATTGTTGGAATCACCTGCGTTTAAAATCTGGAAATCATAAATAGTGAAATAATTTGGCTACCAGTAACATTCCTGTCAGGCAGATGCTGGAGCTTCAGTCCACTGAGAAGTATACCTGTAGGAACAGTTAATAGGGATGCTGGGAAGAAACTAGAGGTCAGTGCACAGTTAGAAGGCAGAACGAGCCAGGAGGCAGGGGCCGTATTTTCATTAGCTGTGTCTAATGAAACTGTGCAACAACTGAGTAGAAAGCACCACCACTGAGACTCACTACCCACTGCAAAATTGCACTGCCACTCCAATAACAAAAGAAGCATTCCATCCTCACAACAAAACTAGCTCTTAATACCCAGTTTCCTGTGCACAAGGACATTTCCACTCTACCAATACTCACTAACATAAGTCTGGGTAGAGCCGTCAAATGTAAAATTTACAAGATATTTTTTCTCTATATATATTGTGTAATCATAGTGCTCATTTCATATGAAGATTATTTTACTGCTTAATTATTATATTATTATTTAATGTAGAACTATTTTTTTAAATTATTTAGACTTTTTAATTCCATTTTCAAAAGCGCTTTATTCTTTATTTGGAATGTGGGGAGGCTGAAGGAAAGGCAAGATAGATAAACAGATCACCAGCCCATCGCAAGGCTAACACACACAACCATTTACACTCATATACAAACCTAGGGGTAGCTAAAAATATGCAGTTAGCTTAACATAGATGTCTCTGTACTGTGGGAGAACACTGGAGCACCTGGAGGAAACTCGTGCAAGCACGGAGAGAATATGCAAACTATATACAGAATTGCCCTTGCTAGGCACAGGCTCAAACCCAGGACTTTTTTTGCTGTAAGGCGGAGGTGCCAAACACTATGCCAGCATGCCTGCCCAGAGGAATATAATTCTTCCAGAAGACACTCTAAGGTGTTTAACAGACTGTGAGCCTCTGTGCCCTCTAAAAGGAGTTCATCAAGGTTAATCCTAATCATCGAGGAAGAGATCACTCCCATCAGCAGAAAAATGCTTCACTGTAGGATAAAGGTGATCAGTAAGAGGAACTTGGTAAAGATTTGCAGTGACCTTTGGCAGTATGAGGACAAGTAACCCTGCCAGTACAAAGTTCCCCAGAGCATAACAGTGCCATCATCAAACCCCTTCACTGTGGTGATCAAGCATTTGGATCCATCTGGTTGTCTTCGTCTGCTCCACCCTTATCCACCTCTCAAGAATCCTCACCTGGTGATATCACATTCTTACACTTAAAGACTCTGTGGTTTTTGTGTCACTGAACTCTCAGTTTTACATTCCTATTTATAACACATGTAGAGTTTATGCACTGTGACACTGATAATATCTCTAATATCTGCAATATCTTTATTGGTCTATTTGTGAATGGACTGCACTGAAGCCCTCAGTCACCTGAAGAACACTCTCTTCTGCTTTAACTTATATGTGACATTGATGCATGAGCATCTCAGTAACTGAATGTGCACACTGAACATTGATAGTTTCCGATCATAATTACTGAAGATTTTCTCATTGACATAAATGTTAGAGATGTACCAATCAACTTTTTTTAAATTTTCAATCCGATTATGATACCTGAATTTGAATATCTGCAGTACAGATATCTACTAACATTAGATCCAGAGCTTTTTCCTTAAATATTTTTTGTAGTTGATGCTGGTATGGTTTATTCATTCTCAAATCCACTTAATTCTAATTAGGATCGCGGGGAGGCTAGACAGCTCACTAGACCATTGCAGGGCTGCACTTCTTATTAAAGGAGGAAAAAAATTCAAAGAAATAATAAATATAAATGAATTCTAAAGCAATTTATTTAAGTTGTAGTTAAAGTAGGCTTCTCATACAAACAGGTATAGGAGTCTAAATTTCTATGGCAACTCTCTTAATATTTTGAAAAACTTGCAAAAATCACATGCACAGCAACACAAATACAATAATTATCATTTGTTTGAAAACACTGCATATGGTCCAGAGCTCTTCTTGTATAACTGATAGAATTCTGGGAGGCAAAAACATATGGGAACTACTATCTATTGTGGTTTAAGTGTTTATGGTTTTATTTATTTCTGCTTTATCCTTTACTATAGGGGCACCGGGAGGCTGGAGCCTGGCGGAGGCAATGCACACCTTGAACAGCTCGCCAGACCATTGCAGAGCCAACACACACACACACACACACACACACACACACACACACAACCATTCGCACCCACATTCACACATAGGGGGAATCGAGAATACATAGGGGTAATCCAGTTAGCCTAATGTGCATGTCTTTGGACTGTGGGAGGAAACCCATGCAAGCAGGAGGAGAGAATGCAAACCCCAGACAGAAACACCCTTACAGGGCACTGGGCTCAATCACAAAACCTTTCTGCTGTGAGATGGAATTGCTACAACACACACACAACCACTCACACTCATATTGACACCTTTGAGGGTGCTGACCTGCTCACTGTGAAGCAGAAGTACTAAGCACTACACTAACTATTAAATTAATTTGTACTAAACAATTTTGGCGAGGGGCTTAAAATTGCTTTTTTATTGGTACACGGATCAATGACATCAGTCTGTTATCTGACAAGTGAATTATATCAGTATCTACACCCTATACCGACATGGGATCTAATCGTTGCTGTTCATACTGTAACAAAGCCAGCTGGCCAGTGTTTGTATCTGAAGCCATTATCCCAGTAATGAACCCTGTTTCAACCTGTTTCTCTCTCTCTCTCTCTCTCTCTCTCTCTCTCTCTCTCTTTCTCTCGCACGCACACACACACACACACACACACACACGCACACAGACAAGCATACACTGGCTACATACAAGCACATATGTCCACTTGACGGACTTTTAATCAGCATTTTATACATATCACAGATCATAATTAACAGTACACCTATCCAGAAACAGTTGTGCATATTTTATATTGATTTATTCAGTTTCTTTTAATTTGTTACCAGTGTAGGTATGTTTTGGGGTAATCAACAGTTGATTCTAGAATTGCTTTATCTGGTTTAATACTGAGAAATGTATGAGATTGATGGATACAATAAATAAGTAAAGCTACAACGTGTACATGTATATGTATTTCCCAGTCAGAGACCGAGTGCTCCTGACCAGGTGCTCTTGCAGAGGGTTATGGAAAGGTGACTGTAACGCCTCTGGAACTAACCCTTTCACCTGGACGAATTTTGGAGGGAATTCAAGGATTAGGCGGGTCGTCCCCTGTTCAGCCAACTGCTCCATATCAGTGTTCTCTCTTGCATGACAGTCCATGGCCTAGTGCAAGTCTCAGGTACCATGCTGAATCACAGAGGTGTCTCTTAGCAGAAGAGGTGCAAGCAAGGGTGAGAGTGTGTGACACGGTTAACCTCCACAGATGGAAAGCGGCAGCTTCTAAAGTTTCACCCCCCTTGGCTTGCACTCCACACACTTGGGACCTGTGTGTGAATGCAGTGCAGTGAGTAGGAGACTGAAACAAGAGGCTTTGACCTCCAGCTGCACTGACATCGGCTGTCAGCACCCAACTCACCCCCCACCCTCCACCTCCAAATAAACCCCCATCCAATTGGCGGTAAGGGGCGGCGCAAGGGTGCAGGATGAAACAGGTTTGTGCTGAAGACCGCACAGAGCGATGCCTCTTTCTCAACAACAGGGGCTTTTGAGTGCCCAATCTACCGTAGGAAAGCACTCTTTTATCTGAAGCGGCTGCTTTCAAACAAATCAGGTGACTTATTAAGCTGAACAAAGTCAGGTGTGCTGATGTGATCACGGAAGACTGGAATGAGAAAAAGAGTAGGGTGGAACAAAAAAGTAGGAAATATTTTGCATCACAGAGAAGCAATGTAAATTTTACTATGAACTATATTATGCAGACAGGTGGGCTGGGTTTATCCAGAAATATCAGATGGAGTCTGTTTTTTTAATCTTCTGCATTTAGTGTGTATATTGTTCTTTACATAAACTCCTAAACTTTGAAGGCAAAGTCGTTGTAATAGGCCATCTCATCTTAAAAGCGAATCTACTAATAAGACACTTTTCTAAGGTTTTTTTTTTTTTTTACATTTTAAAGATCAAAAAGTGCTTAGGCAAGGCATATTTTGTTATAAAAGAATACCATTCTTGAAACAGCATAAGAATGTAAAATACACTTCAATCTACACTACTTAAACTCATTTAATAATATTTCCATTTTGTTTCTTAATATCCAACTTTATAAAGCTCTTTAGCTTTACACTCTGGTTATGCATGCAAATACCAGAAGAGTACAAAAACAGAGAAGATAAAGCTGTCTTTTTAGTCTGAACATAAAAGCTTTATATGGTAACATCACATATGGCTACATGATTGAGCTAACATAAATGTTTAGATTACAGCACTTCCTGTCCACTGTGGACATTTTATATGTGACAATATGTGGCTTCTATCTGAAGACAAGGTGGGATAATGAACTGCCCAACAATTATCATATCTTGATGTTATCTCACTGCAGTAGACCAGTTGAAATGTGTGTAATTGTTCTGTCATTTGGCTTTAAAGAGTTCCCCTTTGCCCTTAGCCACTTCAAAATTAAATTCTTTTCCTTCTCTCTGTCCGCTAACGAGTCTGGGTATGTAATAGGGAAAGGTTCAAAGAAAAAAAAAAGCTAGATAACCTCAGGCCAAATAAAGTTGTGCAGTCTTTGTTGGCCTTAAGGAAGGAGACTGTTACAACTCCCAGGTAAATTAACACTTAAAACCACTGGCCAAAAATTATATATGTAATTATATGGCTGTCTTACTCACACTAAGAATGCGTTTAGGCCTGAAGAAAATGAAAATGTGTATGAACAGCAGGGGGGTTTGCTTTTTCAATAACCCAAAATATTTTTTTTATATTTTTCACACTTTAAACAACACAATGCACTGCTTCAATAAACCAAATTCTTATTTGTTCCACATGCCTAGGGGCTCAAAACATTTGGAAGATAAGGCATTATTCTTTCTCAGTTGAAGGTCCATGGATTATTCTAATTAAATGAGTCGTGTCATGATTTTTACCCAAATTTAGTGGCAAAAAAGTCTAAATATGCAAATAGATGTCCACTTGTTAAAAGCCTTTTTCTTTGCAAATCAAAAGGAGTTGAGAATTTTTGTGCCCATTATACTACAGATGAAAATGGATTGCAACATGGACTTTTACGAAATCGTGTTGGGCTGAACAGTTTTCATAGACCGACACCGCTTTGCAAAACTCAAACAAACTTAAGGTATGAACCCAATTCATGTGTAGCATTCTTCAGAAATCAACTTTCCAACTATATGAATGAGTATACTTCTCTCTGTAAACTACTTAATCGTACTAGTGTCTGTGACAGGCTGTGCCTATCTCAGCCGACACCGGGCGAAGGCAGGGTGCACCCTAAATAGTTTGCCAGGCCATCGCAGGGCAATGCACACTCACACAAACAACCCTTCCCACTCGCACCTAGGGGCAATTTAGAACAGAATGTCTGCTGTGCATGTGCGTGTCCTTGAAGTGTGGGAGAAAACCGGAGAGCCTGGAGGAAGCCCACGCAAGTGCAAGAAGGGACAACATGCAAACTCCACACAGAGCCCGGGAATCGAACCCAGGACCTTCTTGCAATGTGCAAACCACTACGCCACCGTGTCACTCTGTTTGATACCATCATTTATGATATTTAGGGTGTTTTCTTGAAACAACTATGACACTGTCCCTTTAAATGTCTAGGTTTCGCCTACAACTACAGCTGTTTGCATTTGTTAAGTTATAGCCTATGGGTAAAAAAAATCCTAGTTTCATTAAATTCTATCCATATTAGCCAGCTATGATGACTGAATTGTGCCAGATTATGTCTGGTACCTACCTTTCCCAGTGCTGATCCACTATTCATGATCATCTGAAAACATGTGTTATACACAGTTTATCTTTTCTGCTATATAGACTACTATGCCTTACGGGGAACTGCATCCAGTTGATAAACCATGATCTAGAGGCAATTAAATGAAAAGACACACACGCAGGTGATCTGAGTGATAAATGATAGCGACATTATAACCCGAAGCTGCTGAGCTCCGCTTGGATTTACACTCTCTCTACTATCTGCTAGTTCAAAGCGCCGCCAGCGGTTTTATCACTCAATATGACCTGTAGTCCTTACAGCCGTCCAACTGTAAATAAGTGATGCAAAAACTCTATTGTCTGTTTGGGGGCACAGGTTGGCGACAGGCGTCTGTTTTCATTCGGCAGGAGCTGTCGGAGACAAAAGCAGGAGACAGTCGGTCTAACCTTTGATTCCTCACAGAGAGGTGACAGCAGCGTCTCAGCACGTCTACAACCATCACACCGCAGCCGCCATGTCGGACCATTTACAAGAGAATCAACACTTAATCAGCGCCCCTAATTACAGCGACACCAGCAGCCTGCCTGCCTTTGTTTTATGTACTTCTAAAAGTCGGGCTGTCTGGAGCTCTGCTGCTATTCTATATTCATATCGCGTTGTCTTCCTAAACACATTAAGGGGACATCGTAA
>JBCNYG010000021.1:37751931-37762566 GCA_039654305.1 Porochilus rendahli | reverse complement strand
TCAGGATAATTCATTAATTCGTCCATTTTTCTAAGCTACTCAATCCTAATTAGGGTCGCGGGGAGACTGGTGCCCATCTCAGCCGACTCTGGGCCATGGTGGGGTACACTCTAGACAGTACACCACGCCATCGAGGGGCCAACAGTCACACAACCATTCGCACTTACTCTCACACCTAGGGGTGATTTGGAACAGCCAATTAGCCTACTTTGCATGTTCTTGGACTGTGAGAGGAAACCGGAGTACCCGGAGAAAACCCACGCAAGCATAGGAAGAACATGCAAACTCCACACAGATATGTCAGAGCCCAGGAATAAAACCCAGGCTTTCTTGCTTTCGGGTAGATGTGCTCACCACTGCATCAGCGTGCCGCCCTCTCGGGATAATAAATAAATCAATTAAAAATGTTCCTGTGTAGCACTTCACACTTTATGTTTTACTTTTCTGTATTTTCTTTTTAAAAACCCTCATACAATCTAGTATACACCATGAAAAGTTGTACAGCTTTTTCTTAATGTTTAAAATAAGGTCTCACTTTTATTTTTATTATGTAGATATAAATATATATATTTATATATTTTGCCAAAATATATGATCATATTGTCAAAGAGACAAAAAGGAGACAAACAAACATCTCAACATAAACATTATAAATAAGCATCCAAGTGAAAATATTTAGGTATACATTGGGGCCATCAGATCTTGCCTTTGATGCGCTTGCATTTTTTAATGCTAAACACAGCTAGCGGCAGCCACAGCCCTCCACCACCATTTCTTGGTAGTTCTTCAAGACTACCCTGTCAGTCTCATCTAGGTAGAGCATTGAGATGGCACTAAGCTCAGTTGGTACACAGCAGGCCTTGGGAATATTGCTGTTCAACGAGTTGACCAGTGTTTGTACAATAGCATGGTTTGTGGAATTCAGGTGGTCGGCTAGAGGGAAAGGGCAGTCCCCGTGGCAATAGTAGGCCTGATAACCCGGTGGTGCCACTATCCAGTCATTCCAGCCTACATCACTGAAGTCCACATACAGCGCATGTCGTCGGCAGTTGCGGTTGCGCTTACGGCCTCGCTGCTTGGGGCTGCGTTTGGTCCTGCGTATCAGTGGATGGCCTTTACCATCATGGCCGAAAGTAACCAATAAAGGACGCAGCTGGTTCCAATCTTCTTCTGAAGCGTGGTGCAGTGAGCGGCTGATTCGCACATGCTTGTCTTGGTGCCGTGGTGTATGGTTCAGATGGAGAACCTCTACAGCAAGACCATAGTTTGGCAGTCGCTCATGGGTCCAACGCAACACAGCTGGGCTCACGTCAAAGCTTTCCCAGTTGGTGGTGTTGTGGTTAACAAGACGTGTGTCCAGGAGACGTGTGATCAGCTGCCCAGACCGTGGCGGCTTCAGCACCTCATACACATTGATCCTATGGAGGTCCTCATTTCCCACATGCTGGGACTCCAAGCCAGGCTCCTCAATCTGCTGCCGGTACAGCCGCAGTTCTGCTGTGGAAAGCAGCTCATCCTCAGGGATGCTGCTGAGGTTAAAGAAGAAGCGCAGAGGAGTCCCAATGCTGTATGATCTGTCTGAAGGCACTTGCTCCATGTGCTCTGAAGTGAGACAGGGTACACAGGTTAAGTAAGCATGTATGTAAGTAATTCAAGTTTATATCAAGTAAGAGTAAGTCTTCGAGTCAACTCATTTCCTCTGTTTATAATCTATAAACTCTAATCGCATTCTCCTTCTGCTCTTCAGCATACCAAAAACCTTAACAACAAAACTAGTGTTTCTCTACCTAAACTTTAAAGGAAACCAGATATATGAAGAGGCCAAATACAGAAAAGGTGTTTAAAATAGTACAAATATGGTGCATTCATTTTTAATAGTACAAAATGTCAATTCAACGAACATAATCACATTTAATTATGCACTACTTATGCACTTCACAAGAATCTGCAACATCCCCTATGACCAAACCCACCCCAAAAAAAATCTTCAAAGATAAGATCAATCACTCTGCCATGGCTACAAAACAGGAAAACAGGAGGGCAAATGCTCCCTGCTCAATCTGGAGATGTCTGGCAAGATCAGCTCTGTACAAAAAGTCAGTGTTGTGTTTGCCATCCTGTTTAATTTGGCCATGTTATTTAACATCCAGGATCAGATCTTGGCCAGGTGGCTCTCATTATTCTGTGTGTATTTTTTTATTGGATCTGAAGTTGGTTAACTAGCAACATATATAATTTTCATCAAGAATAATCATTAACCTTTCATCAAGGTGGCATTGGGTGGCTTAAATAATGGTTAAATACTCTTGTAATGGTGTAATAATTAAACTGACCTCAAGTGTGTATTTTTAGAATAACTACTTTGCATTGCTTCACACCTTATGTGGTGAGCTTATTCACTAATAACAATAGGAATTCTTTAGACTAACTTCTACACAAGATTCTAAGCATTTCGCTTTTCTCTTGTGCTGTCTGTGTGCCAGATACACCACATTAAGTCCTTATGCACTGTCCTTCCAATGGCAGACATTTTTTGTTCATCTTTTTTATTTACTCTCCATCCACAGCATCCCTGCATATATGGCCCCTTAATAAGATTTAATTCAGGAAAAAAAATTGGCAACAAAATCAATAAAAGGCCAAATAATGAGTATTCTTAGTGCCATGCTGGTGCCCCTTTATCACTTTGGCACTGTGCATTTGTTTTTTCAAGGCTCATGGGCACTCTGTCTGCCTTAAGTGCCCACACTGTTGGCAGCAGGACTTTATTTAGAAGTCTGCAGAGTAGCATTAAAGATAATTGCATGTTGAGGACAATCCCTCAAAAAGATCCACATAATTGAAGACAGAGGTACACTGCTGTAGAGCATTTTTATAAGCATTTACTCTGAATAGTGTTTGAATATCACTCACAATAATAAAAATATACTTTTTGTTCCTTGTGCAACCATAGACTGGCCTAAACGGGCCTTACCTTCATGATGGAACGCTCTTATAGTGTTGGCACGGCTAGTGGACTTCTCAGGGTATTCAAAGTTGACACCATGAGCTTCAGCCTCTTCTAGTTCTCCTGACTGCAGCCTGTAGAGGTCGAGCAGATACTGGGGCACCACTGCAGAGCGGCTGGGCCGTGGCCGCTTCTGCAGGCCGAACATGTGCAGCAGCGTGGCCTCAAAGTCCCGCAGCAGTTCATGACTTTGACCTGGGAGATTGCTCAACGCCTTTTTCTTCCCTTCCTCTGGTATTAGACTAGCATGGCTGCTTTCTCCCAGTACAACTTGGCATAATAAAATGACCATCAGCATTCGATTACCAGGAATCATGTTGTCTCTGGTGAACAGTTGAGGATGAGACAAACCAAATGGATAGGATAGCGAGAGCAGAAAATGGAAAAGACAGAAAGCGGGAAGAGAAAGAGGACAAAATTTTAAAGATATGTTTACCGTTTAAACACACCTCTAGCAACTATGATGTCTCTATATCATATTTCCCAATAAAATATTATAACAGGTAATAATTGCTCAGTCTTGCTTGTTCAAAAGTCAGTGATCTCATACACTATTTTGTTTTTATTTACAACAAAATCCTTAATGCACCAGTAAAAGCGCAAACAATGTCTTTCTGAATGGAATTTGCAGAGCGATACATTCCCCTTCCCTCCCCCTCCCTCCACCGGAATGATTAGACAAATAAGACAGGAGCAGCCTCAGGGTCAGAGCAAACTCTAGCTCGATAAGAAGCAGAATCCCTACAAGTCTGACCTGACTATTGCCAAACCAAAGACTTTGTTCCACACATTTATTTTAGAAAAATAAAAAAAAAGGCATATATTACTGTTTTGCTGGACCAACGCTTTTAAATTTCTCTAAAATATAGTCATTTAAATTTTATGAAAGCTGTGACAAAATTGGATAGGTGTGGTCCACTTACCGACAGAAAATAAAGCATGGGGAAACAGTCCATGTTTGTTGGGCACCGATGCGGGACGGATTCCTTAAGGAAATACTATGTGGTGCTGAGAGGCTGCCTGAGACTTGAGAGAGTCTCGTCCTGGAAGATAAAGTCCAAACCAGAAAGCATTATTGATTTATTGATGTCCCAAACTGCATAAACAAAAATACAAAACAAAACAACCACCCTTTTGATTCATCTAACAAGAACACACCCAAAAAAGTATAGGAGAAAAAGCTGTTCCATTACCAATGAACAGATAAATAACCTTCCTGATTATGCATTACAGCTAAAACTCCACTAAGCCTTGAGAACAAACTGCGTCTCACACTTCACTAAAGCAATTTGGTACTCCCTTACCTTCACCAAGTTCACCTAAACTGTTATACGATATGAACTTACCGTCAGGACATATTCTGCACTCAAACCCACCACATCTCTTGTATGTTATATGAGGTGCATAATTCCCACCAAACCCATAAAAAGCATGAGTAAAACAGTTAAATACATATATCTACCAAAGTTGGATAAAATTCCAAGTTTACAGGGCAAAATCATCTATATGGTTAATCACTGGTCAAAGTGCAGTGAGGAAATGAACTAATAAAATTAAGAGTGTTTATCCGAAATGGCCCAGATCTGTGGGTCAGAGCAGCAACGCATGCATTTTGTCATCTTTTGGATAGAGCTCTACTGGACCGAGTCCAATCATTACAACAGAAATGATGCATAACAACAAGAACGCAGCATGAGTTTGTGTTTGTGTGTGCGTATCATGAGTACACAATTGTTAGCATGTTTTATTGCTCCATTTGCTTGTTCTTTATGCAATCAAGGAATGATTCTGGATCTAGATCATGCTGTTGACCCTTGTCTGACCCTGTAGGCTCAGTTATAATCTGTGGCTTGGATGAGGTTTACATATGTGTTTGATCATAGGGTTTTACTTGCCAGCGATAAGTTCAGTCATATTGGTGTCCTATGTTTGAGACTGGGTAAAGGATTTACTTATCAATACACATTGTAGAATAATAATATACTTCAGTTTAATATGTGCCAGAGTCCATAATTGCTAAATAAATTAAAATTAAAAACAAACAACAAAAAAGAATAATTTCTTAATGTAACCTCTGGTGTTCCCTATTATCAGTACAAAACTACAAGAATATAAACATCATTATATGTTCATTCTTACCGGCACCAAAATTTGTTAAAACACACACACCTGGAGTAAGTTCAGACCACAAATTCTTGCTTGAAAACCAAATGTGCAGTGTTCAAAATATTTACAGGATTTTATGTGAATGTGCTTGAGAATAAAGAAGAGCTATGCAAGCTCTTTTGCAATGAGAGCGGCTTATGGTGCAATTTGGTTCCAGCAGCTTGCTTCCTCTGGTTTGGCAGAGTCCTGTGGGCCTCACAGCATTTGACTTCACTTTCCCTAACCTGACTTAATGAGAGCGGACCATGCACATGGCCCTTTAGATGTGTTTCCTGAGGAATCTGACAAGGAACAGGGGGGGGAGCAGGTTACCACAGGAACGGATAATAGTAAGGACCCAATTTTAGCATTTTATCTCTGTCACGCTTCATTCAGATCTCTCCAACATGCGCTTCAGAACTTGCCGCTTCACCTCCATCAAGGTTGTATAGTGTCGTTCTCCGGTTTTGGGCTCAAGTGCGCAGATGTATAATGTATAGCAGGCCCTGGAGTTGTAAAGCTGTTCAGGTCAGCTGGAGATTTACATTCCAAGATCCTTGAAACATGACCAAATCGAACTACAAATAACAAGCTAATAACTTTTTACTCTATTTACATTCCAAACACTTCATTTCGCCAATACTCTGTGATGCTCAGGACTTGCTTGAAACTAAACAGAGAAAACAGAACTGTGGGGTGTTCATATTTCAGGTTCCACCAATAATAATATTTGCAAGTGTTTCTATTGATCATGCACTCCAGAAATCTGATTATCCTCAATGACTCTTGATTTGATTGTACTCTTGACTATAACAAAACAAAAAGGTGTATAAAAAAACAAAAAAGGTGTAACATGCACATTTCGTTGATTGCACTTTGTTCTGCGTGAAAATCTATCTGTAGGCCACTATATTTAACTCACTCTTCGCTATTGTTCTACTACAGCTTTACGTTTCCTAAAATATAAGAGACAAAAATACACAAAACCCAAACATCTCGGTTTGGCAACGTCAGGCTCCCTGGAGTTGATTTATTACCGAGTCAGAGCTCTGATGGTGATCCGGTTTTAGCTCTCAGCCGCCAAATAAAGACAAAACGAGTCGAAAACATTTGCGCACGAATTATGCGTACTGGAGCCTCTTTACGCACAGAACAATAGAGGTATAGCTTCCATTCGAATCGGGTGTGATGTTTATAAAGAACATGTTTATAAAGATTCAGTTTTCCATCCTAACAGTTAATTACAGGTCTGTTATTAGGCTAAATTTTTCATATTCCCCTGCAAGGATCGTCTGCAATAAACGAGAAAACCACATGGACCGGTAAAGCCGCATCTGCCGCCAGTGGGTTTGGCATTTAAACAAGAACAACAAACTATTTTTGCGAAAGCGCGTGATGGCGTAAAAGTTATTTTTTTCCCATTGGTTTTATTATGAATAGACGAGTTAAATGTGATTTGCTGAAATATGAGGTTTGCTGTAGAAAGATGTAGTATGATCAAATGCAATACATTCCTATAGACAAATTAAAACTCGGCGGAAAACAAAAGCGACTAATGAACTAAGCTGTGTGCGCGTCTCTTCCGACTTGCGTGCGTCTGTGTGTGTGTGTGTGTGTGTGTGAGAGAGAGAGAGAGAGAGAGAGAGAGAGAGAGAGAGAGACAGCCGCACAGCAGTCATGAGCAGGCAGGTGTGTACAGGGGAACCTGGATGGTTGTCCAAGTCTGCAAAAAATATCCTGGTCCACAAGTTTAGCCAGGCTACCAGTGTAGGGGGAAACATACAGCTCGGAGTATTTAAAGCAATGCGCTTTTCAGGTGCTTCAAAACAAGCCGAGATATAGAGTGGATACGCCTTTCATTATTGGAAATGAATGAAAGGTTCCCGTCTATTTGAAAAGGCATGGCATGCGGAAGTCTAACACGCTCCGATCCTGCTCTGTGAACACGTCTGGCTATGAATATAACATCACAGACCTCCACTGCACCTGAGAGAGTGAAGAGAGTGGAGAGCACTCACCATCGGTAGATGCGCAGCGCGTCTCCTCAGTGCGTAGAGAACAGAGCGGAGGCGCTTTCCAGAGAGTCCCAGCGCGCAGCATACACTCGGGATATATAGGCAAAAAGCAAAGCGGCAAAGCCTTTTGGGTTATTAGTCCCGATAAAGTCCCTCTATAAGGACACTGCTGAGTCCATTGGGCTCCTGGATGAAAAGGCCAATGAGACACTCGGCTCCTATCTCCACTAGTTCATCACACGTTTAACACGGACACTCTGATCGCGCGCCTGATGTTGCCTGCAGTTTTTATATGGCCGCCTACTTGTGTCGCTTTTCCTCCTCCCCCTCCTCCCCCCAACACACACACACACACACACACACACACACACACTCAGCCCAACACCTATATTCGACCGCCCACCACCCCCCTACACCCACCCGGATCCCCGGAGAACAGAAAAAAATCAGACCGTTTTGTTATTAAAACTGTCAAATGGCCCGTTTTTTTTCTTCGACAGAACAGACGGAGGAACGTGTCATTTTTTTGGAATATATGGGTGGCGCACCAGCTCCCTTCGCCGCCACACGTAGCCTATTAAAATGCATTCAGCGCTTACGGTGTGATGGTTCCATACACACGCGCACGCGCACACGGACGCACCTGGAGAGAAGTGGAGAGCCAAAACAGAAATTTCACTTCAAGATTTAAAAATACATAATTTAGGCTTTTATTAAGATCACAAGGGTTTTTTTGTCACCCTAAATAGTCAATGCCTACTTTACACCTATATACAGAGAGAAGAAAAAAGTGATAGTGTTCAGGCTTCTTCGTTTTTTAAATCATTGCAGGTGTTCAGGTGACAGGGTGGTGTAGTGATTAGCATGTCAGCATCACAGCAAGAAGGGCCTGGGTTCAAGTCCTGGGCTCTGCAGGGGTGTTTATGTGTGGAGTTTGCATGTTCTCCCTGTGCTTGCATCAGTTTACTCTGGGTACTCTAGTTTCTTCCCATAGTCAAAATACATGCACTGTAGGCTTATTGGCTGTTTTATATTTTTCCTGGGGTGTGTGTGTGTGAATGGTTGTGTGTGTTGGCCCTGTGATGGACTGGTGAGCTGTTAAGGGTGTACTCCACCTTCGCCCAGAGAGGGCAGAGATATGGCAGCGATTAATGATCCGAAGGTTGTCGGTTCAAGCCCCATTACCTCCAAGGTGCCACTGTTGGGTCCTTGAGCAAGGCCCTTAACCCTCAATTGCTCAGTTGTATAATTAAAAAAATATTAATTTTAATTTACTCTGAATAAGGGAGTGTGCCAAATGCTCTAAATGTAACAGAAATAGGAGCCATAAATACAGGTGCTTATCCATACATTTAAAATCCAAATTAGTACAAAAATGGAATTTATCATTATGCATTAAAATCCTCTAGATCCCTAGTTCTTTGATCAGTGTCACCTAATTAGCCTTAGAAAAAAATCACTTGTAAATTGTTAAGTGACACTAAACAAACTTAATGTAAATGACCAGACCTGATCACAAAACTCCATTTATGCTATGTTTATTTATGCATCCCTTTATATACACAAACAATTCCACAAGATTAAGGTGACTACTAACTAGCTGTTTGTGAGGCAATCACATTGTAAACATAAGCTCATATATGCTTTACCAAAATGTTTCTTTCACAGCTAATTATATCAGTGAGTTATCCAAACGGCTGCATCACCTCACAGCTCTTATAGAAAGTCATTACCGCTGAGCAGCAATTAAACAGCGTTGCATCGCTCGCATTGTTAAATGACCTTTCCAGTAAAAAAGGAGATCAGTGAATGTCCCTTATCACTGGAATCACTGCAATTCTCCTTTTGCCCTCATTCTGCCCACTAAAGGCCCTGTACGTGAATGAGTCCTCACAGACACTTGCTCATTAGCATACTGCTTCCCTGTCTGGTGCATTCACTTTAGAGACAGAAGGTACCTTTAACTCGTCACAACCCCCTCTGAATTCACTGTAAAGAAAAATTGCTCACACATCACACACAAGGGCACAAATCTACTAGGGAAGGGGGTGGTGCTGGTGGGGTCTATCATTACGGCCCTGTCATTACATTTGTTATGTAAATGTATTGAAGTAACTGCTCACTCAGTCCTATACATAGACAATTGTCAGCTAATAAGTAGACTGTAAAGAACACTCACTCTCTGTTCATGACATCTTCATTTACTAGAACTTTCTCATATTAATTAAGTGGATATCTCTAAAAAGCAATGACCGACGGGGTAACATGGTGTACTGTGATAGGGTTAGAGTGCAGCTGCACAACACTCTTGAAACTGCGTCTACACATATATTCACTGGCCAACAGCCCAGCCGTGCGTTTGTGGCTTGTTCTGACTTCCCAGTGGCTTGTTGTATTAACAGGTTGCTTAACTGTACTTAGTTGCCAATAACAGGATACCCCTGAGCCTATTCATTAACAGGAGATAGGAATTATGAGGCTTAACTTTTCACTTTCAGCTTAATATTAATTACAAAATAATTTCTTGAGAAATTATCTTGAATAAGGTGAAGGAAGTGGAGGAGTTCAAGTATATCAGGGTCTTGTTCACGAGTGAAGGAAGGACGGCGTGGGAGATTGAAAGGCGTCTCAGTGCAGCCTCTGCTGTAAAGTGGAACTTGTTCTGGCCCGTCGTGGTGAAGATGGAGCTGAGCCAGAAGGCAAAGCTCTCAATTTACCAGTCAAGTTACTTACTTGCTCTCATCTATGGTCACGAGCTTTGGGTAGTGACCGAAAGAACAAGATCGCGAATACAAGTGGCTGAAAGGAGCTTCCTTCGCAGGGTGGCAGGTCTCTCCCTTAGAGATAGGGTGAGAAGTTCTGTCATCTGGGAGGAACTCGGAGATGAACCTCTGCTCCTTCACGTTGAGAGGAGCCAGTTGAGGTGGCTCGGGCATCTGATTAGAATGCCTCCCGAACGCCTCCCTAGTGTGGTGTTTCGAGCATGTCCGACTGGGAAGAGACCTCTGGGCTGACCCAGAACACGCTGGAGGGACTACATCTCTCGACTGGTCTGGGAACACCTTGGCGTCCCCACAGAAGCGCTAGAGGAAGTGGCTGGGGAAAGTTACGTCTGGATTTCACTGCTTAAGCTGCTGCCCCTGCGAACTGACCCCGGAAGAAGCAGAAGAAGATGAATAAATGAAGTAAATAATTTCATGTCTGCTACCAATAAAGTGTAAAATGGGGTAAACTTTGCATGTTTGGAAAAAGCATGTTAACTTCATCATTCTAGGTTGGTAGCTATTAGCTAAAGTAGTTAATGGGAAGGAAATAGCATTCTTCCAGTGATTGAACTGGGAGACAATTAGATTAAGAAGACACCTTGCCTTTACATACATTTCTATTTGAAAACTTGTCACATAATGTATGTCACAATACAGTTTATTGTGAGTAGTTCCTTAAGTGATCCATATTTATAAATTTCAC
>JBCNYG010000021.1:37725229-37739353 GCA_039654305.1 Porochilus rendahli | reverse complement strand
GGTATCACACAACAGCCCTAGGAAATGGATCTGACATTGAGAATTACCCACAAGATTAAAAAAATACTCCATGACAAAGGTCTACGACGGCATTTTCCATGACATTACAGATGAGTTTTGTATTTACAAACCTCAATTTGTAATTAGTCGTAATTATTTGTCGTGGAACTATTGTATGTTTGTTGTGCGGCGTATGTGACTGGGATTTTAGTGTTACAAGGTGCTGTCATGGGCACAGAACACTTCACCAGATCAGGGCCTTTTCAAATCCTTTTTACTGGCTGTAGCTGTTACTACAGAAACACTAATGCATTACAGTGAGCGCATTAATACACATGCAGAGTATTTGACGATGCTGTGATATTATGGAAATCAGCAAAGTGTGACAGAATTACTTGAAAATGGCCTGTGTGTTCTAGATGGAAAAATAAAGAAGAAGCTCTCATTTCGGAGGAGGCCTCACTAGCAATGTGGTGTAATCTCGGAAAAATTCCCTGAAACAACATGTATAAATAAATAATAAATGAATATTTATTTATTTGTTTGTTTAGTGAAGCTTTATCTCTCTATCTAAGTATCTCTTTACTTATCTAGCTATCTAGTAATCTATTTATTTTTAATCATATGCATGTATTTATTTATTTATTAATTTGTTCATTTTTACGTGGTCTAAATGTGTAAATTAAGGGCTGGGAGCCACAGTGGTCTAACCCACAAAAACTGGATAATTATTTCATTAGCTCACACTTTTAGAAAGAAGACGTATGAAGGTGTAGACACAGGCGGAGACGGTATGCGGCAGGTCACTCGTGCGTGACTCAGAGTTCAGAAGCGTTTGTAAATGAAGAATTTAAGCCATGAAATTTCTACAGTGTATGAGGGTATATTTTATGAATGTGAAATATGTAATGTATAAGGTCCTGCAAGCGTTTGTGGAATAGATTCGAATGCTCGTGACACTGTGATTATTTGTCATGAGATTATTTATCAAGGGGAATTTTCCCCTCCAAATCTGGCGCTCATTAAGGCTCTATTATTTTCATTACGCGGGATCATTTTTAATCTGATTAAAGCTATACATCTTCAGGAATTCTGCACGATTATATTTCCACGGAGACCAGGATCATTCCATCATTCATCTCATTGATCTTTTAAATTAATTTGAAGTTTAAGGCATGAAAGTTTATGAGAGATGTGTCTTTCTGAGTAAAATGTGACGTTCAAGCATAATTAAGTTTAGCTTTGAGGTTTAATTAGGATTTTATGAAATGCACAGAAGTAAATCTTTGGTCTCTGACATTTGCACTTCAGACTGTTAATCATAACATTAACTAGCTTTGGTATGTTAATTTTTAGAAGCATGTAACCTAACATCAAATAAATTCCAGCCATTAATAAAATACTGTATTTGATCTTTACATTTTTTTTATAATAAATAAAAATATATATTTAAAATATTTTCAAACAATTGACTGCTTTTTTAAAACCATTTTTAAACTATTTTTCTTTAATTATTAATTATTATTTAACTAACTAACTTTACTTTTTATATAATATATTTTATTTTTAGAATTGTATTTAATTTTTGACTGACAAATGTTTGTTATTAAATTTTTCCCGTCTTAATTATTAAATGCATTTCTTTGTACATATTTAACTGTTTTTTACTCTATATGCTCCTGAGAGAAAAAGTTTGCATCCCTAGTAAAGCTTTAAAATAAATTTTATAAATAAAGCTTTTTAACAAAGCAAGATGTTACTCCAGATTCTTGTTATACTCAAATTTTACCCAGAATCATCACAAACAATAAAAAAGTACAACCAAAAATTTAGTAAAGTGATTTAGATCTTTCCACAGATTTTTTTCTGAGAGTGGAGCGAATTATTCAAAGCTGTCTGTTGTTACGAATCTGGAGAAACTTGGCTTGTTAAAAGGCTTTATTTGACATCACAAGGAGGTTATGTTTCTTTGGGAAATAAGCAGGATTATGCAATAAGCTGTGTATGGGTATTCATGGAATTTCTAACAGAGTTGGAGCTTTGGACATGGATGGAAGACTTTATTCGATTTTGAAAACAAACCGCATTAAATAAAATTTTTCTAAAAGATTTTTTAAAATAGTCATTTTAACCATTTTGTTCATATGGGAAATTTGCTGGACTTGGCTGTGGTTTGCGCTCTACGAGTGCCCTTGTTATTAAATATATGATTATATTTTACTATGATATTGAAAAATGCAGAGCTGTAGTTTTAACCCTGGGCATGTTTTTGAATTCTGGCTGTAATTTAGTTTGGAGCTGCTTTTAAAGCACAGATGTGCTAACCATACGGACAATTAAACAAACAATCTTTTATTCGATCATACACACTTGCAGCAAACAATGTTTTTTTTGTTTGGTTGGTTTTTTTTTGGGGGGGGAGGGGGGGTCTTAAGAGACATGTACAGTCAGCTTTAATCTCTGGCGCTCACTTAGCTGCACTGTTACATCAGTGATGAAGTGGAGAGTTAAATTAATACGACTGGTCAATTGATGATCAAGGAAATTAAAAGTGATTAAAAGACTCCTCAGGGTGCAAGGACCTCCATAAAACCCATAACAAATGGATTTCAGCACATCTGACCCAAACCCCTTTGTTATCTCTTGTGTTGGACATTTCGATTGAAGTAAACCTCTTCTGACTTTGTTTTCATACTTACATAATAAACTTTCAACTTTGAGGAGTTCCAAAAACCCCAATAAGAGAAAATAAAAGCCCCAACTCATGGTGTGTGAGCCACCCCTGATATGTTAACACTTTCAGGTCTTTACTCAAAGCAGCACGGCAACAGCCTCACATATTCAAATTCTATTTAAATTTTAATTCATAGTAGCGGTGAGACGATTCTCTTCCAGCATTATAGATGTGTGCAGACACTTTGCATATCAGGTCATGTGATCTCTTGCAAAGATTGCAGACTTACATCGAAAATCAAAATACAATTATATAGCGTGTATAAGTGTGTTAATAACAAGTCAGAATTACACACCTTTATAATATTTAATACTGTATATAATATAATATAATATATAATTAATATACATTAGACGGTTTGCTTACTTTAAAAAAAAACAAAACACAGTACATCATTACAGAACAGAGCATGTTTCTACCTTCCTTTGTGTTCCATAAAGCCCATTATGCTGCTTTTTTCCCAGTGTAATTTATCTTACTTCGCTCCTTTATGGATTAATACCACCTCTGTCCTGTGTCCCAGCTTAGGATGAGGAACCATGCCGAACTAAAATCACCTCTCATGCGGTTCTCCTCCTTCATCAGCATCCTGGTGAAAGGACTCGTACTTTTCACTGAAATCTCAGTCAAGTCAGTTAAGCTTTCCTCACTGTGTGCTGAGAGGCACGATGACAGCAGTATCGCTGAGAACATTCTGGAAATGTATCATTTTTGTAAATAAAAGAGGGATTAACCTGACCCTGGAGGAAGAGCCCTCAAGTCTCTGATTCAAACTCTCACATGCAGTGAGAGAGAGAGAGAGAGAGAGAGAGAGAGAGAGACAGAGAGAGAGAGAGAAAGAGAGAGAGAGAGAGAGAGAGAGAGAGAAAGAATCTCAGCCTTTTTGGTCATAATGCCTTAACACTTATGGGACCTGTTGTGGGTCCATGCTTTTTTTTTTTCTTACAACATTTACTCAAAAGTCAATTATTAATATAATTTAGGTTTCAATTGTAACCTTCAGTAAACACTTTACTACTAAACTTCAGCTTCACTTTACTATAGGCCGCAGCGGACTTTATGGAAGTGATAAGCACAAGGTACATTGTATGGTCAGGGTTGACCTAGAACTACAACATTTCCTGAACACCCAGGACAGCTCACCACTCTATGAGACGTGACAGTAACCAGAGTTCAGAAGTGAACATTAGACATTGGTACTAAAAGAGGACCAACAGCACCTGCGGCAAAAAAGTGTCACCCATGTATTAATATAATTATAATCAACAGGTTAGAAGGTGCTTGCGTGCTAAGAACAAGAAAATTCATTAATAAAATATTTATTTAAATATATATATATAACCATTTTTATTCATCTATCCATCCATTCATTATTTGTACCAATTATATGTCTGGGTCATGGAGAAAAATAGAGCCCATCCCAGTTGACGTTGGGTAAGAGGTGGGTTACACCCTGAACAGGTTGCCAGTCTAAGCTAACATGGACACAAACAATCACACTCACATTCACACCTATGGGCAATGTAGGGTAGCCAGTTGATCAAACATTGCATGTTTTTGGACTGTAGGAGAAAACCAGAAAACCTACGCAAGCACAAGGAGAAAATGCAAACTCCACACAGAGAGGTGAAGAGCTAGCCTCTGAGGCGCGGTGCCACCATAAGCACTGCGTGTAAACAGGCTAAATTCTATAGATGTAGCTTTTAAAATCAGACTAAAAACTACCTTTAATAAACTAGGTATGTGAAGCGATCAATCCTGATTGACTTTAGGCCCTAAGTAAATATTATTGGAAGACAATGAGTTCAGTTTGTCATCAGGGAGATCTTTAACAGTACTGAATGGATGCTAGATCCTCTTCCTGTGGACTGAGGCTGCAAAGCCACACAGTGCCGTCATTTCACAAGGCCTGCACTAGGCTGTACATGATAAATGTTCTGTGATTTCATCTCGGTGGTTATTTCAGTTGTTGCCTGCACTCAATTAGTTTTCTGGATGCTTGCTGAGCATTTTTGTTGGTGCTACAGGCACGGGATGAGAACAGAGCAAGATAAGATGCAGCCAAGAGAGCAAAATCTCAAGTATTTTGAGTCTCCAAGTAAAAGAGCAACTTGAAAATATGTTTTTTTAAGCACATGCATTGAACTAGCCAGGATTGCTAGACACATAAACCGGTCAAGTGTGTGGATTTGTCTGAGGTCTGGGTCATCGTGAGGGTCTCTGGAGGGAAAGAATGGCTGAAGACCCTCATGGAAACTCCAGGGGAACGGGCATCCTTCATCACCACTCCACACCCAGGCTGCTGGAGCGCAAAACAATTAGCCAGTGTGTGAACAAGGCCTTGTTTATTGACTTAGTAGAGAGACTTTATTAACCCAGGCTGCACTGAATGGGAGTCACCTGCTGTTCACACTTAGGCCATTATTGTGAGTAGGGCTGGAGACGGGAGGGCTCTTATGATGCCCACTAAAGCCTGCTGTTCTTTTGTCCAAATCACCTTCAACCAGCAATAGAATAGTTCTGCCTGCATAGCAACGCGGCTTTTATTCAGCAACATTGTGGGATAGACAGTCTCAATCACTTGTCAACGATGCAATTACACTAGCTGTCATCAACTTCTGTTAAACTATATGGTGTGTGTGTCAAATTCGCACTGCTTTGGCATCATTTCCCCAGATTCACAAGTCCCTTGCCCATAATCTCTATGCACTATATGATGTTCACTAAAGCTATGTCAGGTCTTTCATGTGGTGTAAATCTGATTCACCGCTAGTCTTAAATGCAAAGAGGCATGGCCAAGGCAGGAAAGGATTCAAGACTCATCCCAGTGAGTGAGATTTCCTCTAAAGTGCATGGTGTCAATAGCTGACTTTCAGCGAGACAGATAAAAACACAACGGCCTGGTTTTTATCTGCCTCCCAGGGACTAGTGCTGCAGATAACGCCTATTACACCGACAACCAGGAGGCGTGTGGAGATGCGTGGGCTTATCTGCGGCTGCCAGTATACTCTGTGTGTGTGTGTGTGTGTGAGTGTGTGTGTGTGTTGTGAATGCATGTGTGTGACCCATTTTGTAGTTTCTTTGCATGCAACAATGTTTCTTCAAGTCTGTGTGTATTTACTTGGGGCTTGAACAGGATATTGGGTAATTGGAAACCAAGAAAAAATGTCAGGCAAACATTCAGAAATATTCATGCTGTGGACATTTACCCCTTAACCTAATTTAAACCCAGTCCAACTGCCCGAATATAAAGGATGTCCAATTTGACAAATGTTTTCACGCAATGAATGCAACCTAATGTGAAGTCACTTATTAAACTTGTTCTTCTGCGCTCACTATTTAGTAGCATTTTCATGTTACCTGTTAGCCCAGTATGAAAGTTTTGATTTTTTTTTTTCTTTATCAGAATCATAAAGCTCAATAGTTGTGAAAATATAACTTTTGAATGCTTTTGAATAAAATACAATAATTATAAATCCAACAATGCTAAAATTATATTTAACATTATTGGGGATCTATGTAAAAAGTGGCCTCTTCATTTTTTTCCATGAGTGTTTTACTCATTCATTCACTCGAAGGGCGAAGGTGGGGTACACCCTGGACAGCTCGCCAGTCCATCACAGAGCCTGTTTGTATATGGTAGGTATTTAATCTATAACATTATTTCTAAAGTCATTTCCAAGATTTCTTTATGAGTAATCCATGTGTCTTGAGTAATCATGTGTCATATGTCACTCGTAAAAATGCAACTACTGTACAAATATAATTAAATTAAATTAAATTCAGTTTTATTTGTATAGTGCTTTTTGACATTTGACATTGTCATTGACATTGTTGCACAGCATCTTTTCATAGTAAAAGGAATTTAAAAAATAAGCAAGCCCATTGCGACAATGGCAAGGAAAAACTCCCTCAGTTGACACGAGGAAGAAACCTTGAGAGGAACCAGGCTCAAAAGGGAAACCCATCCTCATTTGGGTAAAACCGTAAAAAATACAAACTATATATGAAAACATTACATTCCATCATGTAGTCCGGTTGGTTATACCACAACTGTAAATCATAAATTTTTGGGGCAAAAGAGTTTATATCACCAGCAGTGAAAAGTCGTCTTCACAGTTGCTGAGTGCAGATCTAGGCCCATATGGATCTTCATCAGCAGGAGCGAAGAGCTTCCAAGATGAGAATTCCAGCGAGCATCAGCACACCAGGACAGACCGCACGACTCAGAAAGCAGAAGGATCAGGATCACCGGCATCCAAGAAGTAGCATGCGTACCTCAGCAAAAACACACAGAGAGAGAAAGAGAGATTGAAGGGAAGAGGGAGAGAGAGAGGTTGTTAGGTATGCTCATAAAAGTGTAATGATAAAAGAAGAGTTTTTAGTGCTTGGTGCAAGCAGGGACTCCGCCATGACTATCTTTGGCAGCATAACTAAAAAGAGAGAAACCAGAAAGAAGGTAGACATGAGGGCACCCTGTAACGTTGGGCAATTCAAATGAAAGACCAGGGTCAATAATCACTACAAGGTCCTTTACTGCTACACACAGCGAAACTGAAACACCATCCAAACTTACTACATAATCAGAAACCTTATTTCTAGCTGATGATCCAAGTACAAGTACTTCTGTCTTATCAGAGTTTAATAAGAGTAGGTTAGTAAGAATCCAGTGCCTAATGTCCTTTACACAATTCTCAACTTGTGAACATCTGGCTTTGCTGAAATATATAACTGGGTATCATCAGCATAACAATGAAAGCTAATACCATGTTCACAAATAATTTTACCCAAAGGAAGCATGTATACAGAAAAAAGCAGCGGACCTGATACAGAACCTTGTGGAATACATTAACATACAAGAAAACAAAGAGATTTCCCTATAAAACAACATATCCTCCTTCATGTACCCTCTTACATTAAAATCCTTCCATTTCAGTTTGTCTGTTTTCAGTGCAATTTGCACTGAGCACCTTTAATTAGTGGTTTGTGGAAAACAAGCAGTTCACAGTAAAGGTCTGTACAATAGATGTATGTGATTTACTTTGATCTTGCCAAAGATCATGGTAGGTTATATAGTATAGTATAGTATAGTATAGTAGTCATATAGTGAACCCAGTGATAGATGTCAATATCTAATTTGAGATTAAAATGAGATTAAACTTTGCTCTCACTCATTTTCTGAACAGCTAAATCCTACTAGGGTCACCGGAGGCTGGTGCCTATCTCAGCCAACACTGGGTGAAGGCAGGGTACACCCCAGCTCGTCAGACCACAGCAGGGCCAACAGAAAACCATTCACACTCTCACTCACTCTTATGGGCAATTTGGAACAGCCTATTGGCCAAATGTGTTTTTTTAGACTGTGGGAGAAAACCGGAGTACCCAGAAGAAATCCATGTAAGCACGAGGAGATCAAGCAAACTCCACACAAAAACATTCTCGCTGAGCACAAGACTCAAACCAAGGACCTTCTTGCTGTGCTAACTACTGTGTCACTGTGCCACTCTGACATATATGAGTAAGTATATTAAAGATATAGACACACTACAAAATATTCAAAAGTAATTAAAAGTCTGTATTTTTAAATACATTTGATGCTGAGGGTGGTATCTTTTTAGCTGTCTACACAAATTATATATAAATACTAAAATATAAAAATATGGTTATATTGACCGAAATAGTCTTTACACCCTGACAGCAATCAAAACCTCATGACAAAATCTTAAAAAAAATGCAATTTGTGTCTATTTCAATCCTGTAAATATACTGACCAATAAATGCCCCACAGCCTACTAGGAAATATACACTCAAATGCTCCTGGTTCCCTGACTTTACAGTGCATGAGCCTGTAGTTGCTGCCAGATAAATTTTATATTGCAAGTTTACTGGAGAATGGAAGAGAAGTGACATCCTGAGGAGGGCAGTAATATGCCTAGCAGTGTCCACACAAACAGATGTCACAAAAACAAGAAGAAAAAATTTGGTTTTGGAAAGGCCTCCAAGGGAAGGGAAGGGTTCTACTGATGCCCTGAAGAGATACTACCTTCATATTGTACTAGCTTTCCAGAATACCAACCATAGCTTAAATTGAAACAGTGCCCATCTCTGCATGCCAGTAGGTTAACTGTTTATGTTAAGTTATTCTCAAGTGTGAATGAGTGTGTGATTGTTTTTGCATGGTGCCCTGTGATGGACTGGTTCATCATTCAGGGTGTATTCCTGACTCTTGCCCAGTAATCACATAATTGGCTCCATTGCCCTGGCCAGTATAAAGTGCTTACTGAGGATGAATAGTTGACTGAGAATTTTTGGCTGACTAAAATGCAAATCAGTCAGTATTACTATTAATAAAAGGAATCACTAATAATAAAATTAAGGGACATTAATGAAACTAAATACTTTTATCCATAATCTGTACCATTTATCCATCAGGGTGATGGGGAAGCTGGAACCAGTAGCTGGAAGCTGGGTGAGAGACGGGGTACACCCTGAACATGACACCGCTCTATTGCAGGGCACTAGAAACTTTGTTGAAAAAAAATGTGGAAATAAAAATGGCTTTGCACTGGGAACAGAGAGACGTTTTCAGTATTTCGTCCCAGACTTCTGCTCCTGTCCTGCATGGACAACAGTTGTAGCAAAACTCTACAAAAGATCATTTGAGTAAAAAGCCAGACTTTGCATGGTGTGCCATTGCAGAATATAAACAGATATCATTATTGAAGACCTTACTACTTTTTCCTCTCTGATCTGTTTAATCTAAAAGGAGAGAGAGTGGAATGGTTTCTGTGGTGCCTTTCAAGAGAAAGGCCTTTGAGAATGAAGTGGACTAGGCTAGGGAATAGGCAACAGGCCAGATTCCAGAGCTAACATATAATCAGCCTAGGACATGTATAATTATATCTGAGACGTGAAAGAGCAGAAGGGAGTGAGAGGGGAGGAAGCGGGGAAGAAATACACAGTAGCTGAGGAACCAATGCTGCTTAATATTTGTTTTCTGGTTGAAAAATGAAGAATGTTTATGATTCCTAAAGTGGTGGCTAGGTGGTTCTGAAGAGCACAACATCTACTACACATAAAGCTTTCTCATTACATCTAGTTAAACATGTACTTACGGAATTATTACCCCCACCACACACGATTGTCTTAATATCCTTATGAGAGCCTTCCAATAATGTAATTATAAATGCCACTAATTATTGCTATTCCTCCACCTAGGTATAACCCTAATTTTATCCTCCATACCGAGAGAGAAACCTTCATGTTTTAAAGGGAATAAAATAAATAAATATTTTCCACATGGGCACGAGCCAAATGTCCCTCCATATGTCAAATCTGTCAGATAGTCCTTATTTTGTGGGGACATTTGGGATACCCTCAAATATGACCCCACTGCCCACACACAAACATGCACACACACCTTGCATACACACAGGCATACAGAGACTTTATGGTGGTTAAGGCAGTGTCATTCTGTCCTTTAATTCAGCGCTATTGACTGCTGCCTGTTTGAATGTTAAACCACGTCTCTAACTGACTAATTAGCTGTGCCTGTGGTCACCATCAACTCCAATGACCTTTCCTGAGGAGAAACTGATTTCAGCTCCAGCATTGAAAAGCAAATGATTCCCATAATGTCTTGTCTGTAATTGGAATGAACTTGCTGACTTAGTAAGTGACCGTATCCATAAATACCTGTTTTCCTTCGCATCACCTGTGCAAAGATTGTGGCCAAACCTCTGATTCTTACCTGGCAAACTCTCTCTATTTTCCTCTTTCCCACAACTTTAAGCTGGCATGATGTCACACTGTTTCCATAAAGATGCTGTGTCCATTTTCCTTGGTTTTTTCCTCAAAAACAATTTCTTGCATTGGAAAATATTTGCTTAATAATAAAAGTACCCACTCTTAATCTACCCCTGATCTCCTCATTCAAGCATCTGCACTAGACCAGGCCTTTCTGTAGACTTGCTGATGGATTACAGGTAGGGAGTGTGCGGTGTGTGGGTGTTTGCACATGTACGTGCAGGCCACAGACAGGGTCGGCAGCAGGAATGGTGATCACACAATTAAACAGCATTCTGAACTAAAGTGAACTAATTACACAGCACAATCATAGCCAGCACCTTGTTTTCCTTACATCTTAAAATGTCAAATGTCTAGTACAGTAATTATTTTTAGAGCTTCTCTTTATGAGACACTAGGTATTTTGAGTCTTCCATAAAAAGAGCACTGCAGTTATTATATCATTTTGGGAGCATGTTCTGAATAGATGAGTGTGAGAAGAAGCGTGCTGTGTGAAGACGCAGATGGAAGCTGGCATGTTTAGTGTAGCACTATAATGAGCAGTGCAGTCTGGCCAGTATCATTGAGTTCATTTACCCTTAGTGGCTGTTCGAGCCAGTGAGATGTTCTCCCACCCTCTTCTTTTTCCTTGCTTTTGGCCAGTACAAATGTGTTGTTTCAAGCTTCAGTGACAGAAACTCAAGACTTTCATGGAGTGACCAGACCATGACCTTTTCCTGGGTAATGTTTCAGAGGAAAGAACACATCTTGATTTTTTTTCTCCTGAAAAAGAAAACATCATTGGGACTTGAGATTCTCTCGCGCTGTTCGTTAATGTCCACACAGCAGAGATCACAGTCATTCCTCAGCCATCCCAACCTTATTCCTGACATGCAACCCCCAGGCTTACAACCTTCTAACCTCTCTCGGCCTTTCTCTCACTTGCTATCTCCTTCTCGCACAAAGCATTTTAATTTTTTAAGACTGATACCAAGGTCTTGTATAAAGTAAAACCATAGATTATCTATCTCACTCTGCTCTGTGATACCATTTCTAAAAGCCATGCATCTCCCATCTCTTCTTCACCTCTCTTTGAATCTAATGCCAAGAATTAAAAGGCATGTCTTCTTCAGGAACAGTTACACAAAGCAGCTGGACAGTTTCTTTACCTCTTTAACAAATATGCCCAGATTTACATCTCTATTCCTAACCCGAGACCACAGTTCCTCCTACTTTTTCTTTAAGCTAAGCAGATTCCTCTAACAGTTTATTGAGTCAGTGTTTCACAGTGCTTTAGTGGCATGGAATAAATAACAGAGGAAGCTGATGGGCTGTAGTGAGCCCAGGGCAGGAAGTGACATAAAGGGAATGACTCTGAATAGCAGTTGTTTTGAATCTGGTAAATTCTTCTCAGGAACAAAACTGAGAGAGTGAACAAGGGAAAAAAGATGTAATTTGATTAAGGTAATTGCCCACAGCAGCATTTGCAATTCTAAACAAGTTTCGTCCCCCAGAGTCAGATGTAAACACTGTGTGCCCTTCGACCTGTGGAGTAAACATCTGCTACGAGATAAGTTTTCACCCTCACTGGCAGAGTGGCTGACATGACATTCATAAACACAATTTGATCTTAAAAGCAACATCCGGTAAATGACCTCCACACCCCCTCGCCCCCTCCTTCCATCTCATCCTTCAGCGAGCACTGTGTAACATACCACTGGGTCCTACAAAACATCTGCACACATACTCACTAAATAAAACCTAACAAACAAAAATGCCTGAATGAACCCACAGTCGGGTTTACATGGCTATTAAATGTGATTATGCATGTGCTTATGTATGGGTCATTGTTTTGTGTCTTTGGTTTGCACATTTTTCTACACGTGCAGTTTTACATAGTTTTACAAGCTTCAGCTCTGCAGAGATCTGGTTCACCAGTAGGGGTAGCCACATGCAGCACACAAACTGACACTGACCCCCTATTGAGAGGACGACCCTGAATCAGAAATATATCCGGAGAACTGGCTCAAAAAAAACACCAAGTGGTGGAGACAGAGAGTAGACACAAAGTAAAGAAAAGTAAAACAAGAAGGGATGAGGCAGATTATTCTGCAAAAAATCATAGGCACCGGAAGTACCAGCTGACTTTTTTCACATCAGAGAGAAACTAAACACACAGAGATTCAGACAGGCAGGAGAGGTGGCTGAGGAGAGGTGAGGTACAGACGACAAGCTAGAGAAAGAGGCCCTCGCTGACCAGACCACCGCTGAGAAAAGGGGCAGCCTGTCAAGACAGACGACTTCCTATTTCACTCTGATTATCCCCCAGAGGCCCTCCGAGAGCCCTATAAAAACTTTCTCATTAAGAAGAGTCACATTATAGGATCTTAATGAGTCAAGGCCAGAAAGTGAGAGAATAAAACAGAGAATCAACATTTTAGCATGTGTTCTTGTTTACCAGTGCATTCAACCTGACTGTGACATATATCAGGCCAGTGCTTTTCTGGAATTGGGTGTAGTTATTATCATTGTTGTTGTTGTTGTTGTTGTTGTTGTTGTTGTTGTTAATGAATAAATGAATGAATGAATGAATGAATGAATGAATGAATGAATGAATGGATGGATGGATGGATGGATGAATTCATTCATTTATTCATTCATTCATTTTCATCTTTATCGTGATTAGGCTTCAGGTGGATCTTATCCAAGGAACACAAGAAGTGGGGCAGAAATACACCTTGTGTGGAATGTTCACACCACAGGGAACTGTACACACACATATTCCTGCACACACACTCAATCAGACAGGGGCAATTCTATCATAGGCAATCACCCAACTTTAGAATAAAATCACTATATTAAACTACATTTCTGCAAAAGTCATTTAAAATTTTTAATAATACAGTTTTCATTGTTATAATAATAATAATAATAATAATAATAATAATAATAATAAAAATTTAAGTTACACTTTACATTAAGCAGCCTTTCATGGACCAGGATTCCAAAAACTCCTCCAGGGAAATAATTAAATCAGTTGTCTGTCACCAAAAGAAAGGTATATTTTTGCAACACTGATCCAAATGCCCACAAGCAATTCTACAGTCGCTTGTATATTTAATCAATACACAGTTCCATGTCCCCATATTAATCATATTAATCAAGATCATGCTATGTTTATTTCCTACCCTTTAAACTTTTCATCACATAAGTGACACACACATACACCTATATATATATATTAGAACAAGAAAGCAACACTACTACAGGACTTTGTAAAAGTTATACATCCACCAAATTAGTGTTAATTATTTGGTGGCAAACAATAACGATAGGAAATGTACAATGTTCCTGTAGGCTGTTTTATTTCCCACATAAGCAACAAAATCATAAGCTGCTCTTTGTTTATCATCTGATGATAATCAAGAATTATCACAAGTCCCGCTGTGCTCAAAAATGACAATGATAAAAAAAAATAAAATGATAACAGTTGGGCGGCATGGTGGCGTAGTGGTTAGCACGTCCGCCTCAAGAAGGTCCTGGGTTCGATTCCCAGCTCGGGCGTTTCTGTGTGGAGTTTGCATGTTCTCCCTGTGCTTGCGTGG
>JBCNYG010000021.1:37678358-37690014 GCA_039654305.1 Porochilus rendahli | reverse complement strand
AGCTGGGAATCGAACCCAGGACCTTCTTGCTGTGAGGCGGACGTGCTAACCACTACGCCACCGTGCCGCCTAAAATTCTGAATTTAAAATTTCAAATCAATTCATTTGAAGAATTACAATTTGAATCTGAATTGGCTCCACCCCACAGTGTTGAATTGAAATTTGAATTGGACATACAGGAAGTGGAATAAATTTATTGCAATTCAGAGAAATTCCTTATGGCCAAGTTGCAGGAAGAATATGTCACGTTTACCAAAGGTTTTGGCTTAAATACTAAAAATACTTTACAAACACTTTGAATAAACACAAAATTCCCTCCATTTGGAATAATTTGTAATATTCTTTTTATCTGAAAATGAACAAGTGACATAATAATCCTTTATTACAGTTCATAAATTATAAGGTAACATTGTTGCATGCAATTGTCATATGTTCCTCAAAGGGTTTATCATTGACGAGACATCTTTCTGATCTGAATATCTTTCCTCCAACACTAAAGATCCACTGAACAGGTGCAGAGCATGCATGTGGCCAGATATTTGCAGGCAAGTGCAGCTAGGTTTAGAAAACTGCTGTGCTTTTCTTTCCAAAACACCTAAGGATCAGCATCCTCTGTTTGGCATGATTTACAGCTAGACAGGGAGTTCATAGTAATAATATTTGTATTAAATATGTAAAACAGTGATGTATGGAATATATTGTAAAGCATGATTCTGGAATACACCAAAATTATCAATTGTAATTTCATGGAATTTCAATTCTACTTCCTTCAATCCAAATCAAATTGCCAATTCTACTTCATGTTTGAAACCTCAATTCAAATTCAATTCAAATTCATGGAAGTGAATTGGAATTTGGGAGATATTCTCAATTCAATTCATGCCTGGTTTACTGGATTAATAGTATCAATATTGCCTTAATAAGCATGGCACAGTCCAGGAATGGTAACCTATTTTTCTTTACATCCTCCCTAGTAAACCTGATGTCTGAGTCAACTGAGCTGATGTATGATTAAAGCCTCTAGTTCTTGTCTTTTGTTTTTGACCCAGGTGTCATCCACATATGCAAACCAGTGACTAGGTGTTGTTTCTCTGGAAGAGGTCAGAGCTTTGCTTCCCACTACCTCCATGCAGAAGATAGTACAGCCATGCTTTCACCTGTAGAAACCCCATTATACTTGAAATGGGTGGGAATGAGGCAAAGGTCTAGCAGGTGCAAACCTGATAAGTTGTGAAGATGGTTCCAATGTTCAAAAACCAAATAAAAAATTCATCAACCCTAACACTCAAGAGTATCCTACATTATTAACACTTAGGAGTCACTGGACGCACTGGCGCGTCCAATTCACGTGCCTGGTTTACGGTGATGTAGCAGGAAAACACTGAGTCTTGAATTGAAGTGCAGACTCTTTACTAGTGTACCTATATAACTGTTTTTACATTTTGTAAACTGTTTTTAAAAGGCCAAGTAAAATCCGATGTTGAAATGCTAATTTCAAGCATTGTTTATTAGCAAAACCAAATTTGCCATAGAATTACACAGATAATAAGTGATGCCTTTAAATATATTAGGAATTTAATTTGATTATTACAAAAGTAATAATATAAAACATGCTAAAACAATATATCAAAAATTTACCAATGTAATCATCATCATTTATGATGTTGTTTCTCAAAAGAAGTTCATTGAGTTAAATGTGATTGATTAGGAACCTCAATCAAGGCTTGAAGTGTGGGTGTCCTTGAGTATGTTACAAGTATAACACTGTACAAATAATTTTTTTTCTATTAAGCCTAGATATGAATGCATGTTACATATAAGTTTAGGTATGCGATATCGTAATTTATTCTATTTAAGTGAATTATTTTTGGATATGCTAAGGTCTATGTATAGTTGGTATAGGAAAGAATGGCTTAAGTTCAAAAATACCAGAAAAACAAATATGTTTATGTGTTTTGTCTGTGTGTCTTAACCTAGAATGCCACTGGAAAAATCGAGGAATTTTTCTTATTTGGAGCATTTCTAGAAGCAACAATGATTGACAGAAAGATTGGTGATAAGCCTATTAACTTTGAAGTTACAATAGGTAATGGCAAAAAAGAAAAACATATATTGTCCTATATTTTTCCAAAAGAGCTTAAAGTCTTAAGTTAATATATTGTTAATATATATTTTTTCCTAGGAAACTATGGCAGTGATGTTGATACCCCTACCAAACCAAGAAGAAAAAAGTCAAAGAAAGGAGATGGTGATGAAGAGACTGATCTCATCCATGGCTCGAGTGATGAAGAGTTGGATGATGATGGAGAACTGGCATCAGTGTCCACCACTCCACCAATGAAGCCGGTCATCACTGACAGGTACGTCAACATTTCTAATGAAGTAAAGCCATGCCCATTCCACTGCAGTTATTAATATATTTGGTAATTTTATATTAATTTCACAGGAACTACTTTCATCTTCCATATTTTGAGAAAAAGCCCTGTATTTATATTAAGAGCTGGTGGCAAGACCAGAGAAGAAGACTATACAATTCCAACATAATAGATCATGTTGCAGATAAGTTGGTAGGTTTAAATATTTAAATAAATTAGCATCATGCCTCATGAATAGATGTTAAAAACTGATCCTGATATTGTTTTATTAACTAAAAGGAAGAAGGACTGAATGATGTTCAGGAAATTATTAAAACGGAGAAAGCTTTTCCTGAGCGTAGGCTCAGAGGCGTCCTAGAAGAACTGAGCAATGGCTGCAGGTTTGAAAAGATTTTTTTGTCATACTCTTGGGTTGCACCTCTGATATTTTGTCCTGTATGGCTGGAGTAGAAAGTTTGGGTGTTTCCCTTCACAAAAAGCTGATTCAATAAACCAGTTAAAGCTGGGGTTGGTGGTTCCAATATTTGGCACCCCTGATTTACCAAAACATACTGCACCAAATAATTTTCCTATATGTATATTTAAAAACTAAATGACTTCACTTTTAGCAACTTTCTAACCCTGGCAAACAAGGACCAAAGCCAGACAGGGGTCACAAAGCTGGATCGAGAAAGGCTGAAATTATGCATGTCGGAGATGGTATGTTTCTTATAGAATCCACAAAACTTGAAGCTTGAAATATGATTCATCTTAACTTTTTGTTTGTATGTTGGGATTTTCTTTTGGTAAGCTGTTAATTTGTATTTTTAGGAAACTATGGGCCAACAAGCAAAGGCAATGAGAACTCAAGTAAAAAAGAAAACTGTCAGGGATAAAGTCAGATTGGCACAAAACTTTCTCCAAAAACTGAGATTCTTGTCTGATGAGGTACTATTGACAAAATGCTACAAATATTTTTCCTTGCTAGTTGCCTATGTTACTTGATGGTCTAAAAGGGGAAGGTAAAATCTGTTTTGACAGCCTCAACACAGTGTTCCAGATGTTTACATATGGATGGTCAGCAATGGAAAACGCATTGCATATGCTAGAGTGCCCTCTAAAGACATCCTGTTCTCTAATGTGGAGGAGGAGACTGGGAAAGACAGTGGCAAAGTCAAGACCATTTTCTTCAAGGTAAGATTAAACTGAATAAAGTGATTTCATTCTAAAATCATGACTAAAATCATTCTAAAAATATTTTTATTGATTTCTCTAGCTCCCAGGTAAAAAGAGCTTTGGACCTGCAGGTTGGACTGTTCAAGCCAAGACAGAAATGTACCTCTGGCTGGGTTTGAATAAGCACCGCAAAGACTTCCTGAATGGACTACCAAATGGATTTGAGGAGAACAAGGCTGTCAAAGGCCCAGGAATGCAGTCATCACCACCAATCAGCTTAATCTACACTAGTAAACATAATTTTCTTTGCTAACAACACAAATTAAGGGTTTAACCCGATGTAATTGTGTTTATAAACTGACTGCTTATAATTGCTTCTAACAGTGAAGCAAATCTTCCAGTTGAGGGTACACGTGTACCAGGCAAGGAGTCTGTTTGCGGCAGATAGCACAGGTCTTTCAGACCCCTTTGCAAGAGTGTTTTTTTCAACTCACAGCCAGGTCACAGAGGTTAGAGTCCCCTCTTTATTATAAAATGTTTTTACCTTCAACTTTCAAAAATAACCCATTCATTCAATTTAAATGATATCGTGTGATTCCCTTCTCTCAGATTGTGAATGAGACCCTCTGCCCCACATGGGATCAGCTTCTAGTCTTTGACAATGTTGAATTATATGGGGAGGCTAATGAGTTGAGGGATGATCCTCCAGTTATTGTCATAGAAATCTATGACCAAGACAGTATGGTAAGCAAGTACATGCTTTAAATGTTTTTGCAGTGTGTTCAAAAACTAGTCAGTGCTGACAGTGTACTTCCTAATCTTTTTGTAGGGTAAAGCTGACTTTATGGGAAGAACATTTGCAAAGCCAATAACTAAGATGTCAGATGAGCATTATGGCCCACCAAGATTCCCACCTCAGTTAGAATACTACCAGGTTTACCGTGGAAACTGCACCGCTGGTGAAATGTTGGCTGCTTTTGAACTACTGCAGGTGAAAAAAACGTTGGTGATATGCTGAACATTTTTGTATTAAAGCAACTGAAGCTTATTAAAATTATACAATTTTCAACAAATATTTTAGATCGGACCAGGTGGAAAGGCTGATCTCCCCCCTATAGATGGACCCACAGATATGGACCGTGGTCCAATTTTGCCTGTTCCTATCGGCATTAGACCAGTCCTGAGCAAATACCGCATTGAGGTTCTTTTCTACATGCAAGCATGTGTGTTTCTATAAACACAACATTTTTCAAAGTTAAGGCATGATATTATGAGTTTATTTTTCACCAGGTTTTATTCTGGGGCCTGAGGGACCTAAAGCGAGTAAACCTTGCCCAAGTGGACAGACCACGTGTGGACATTGAATGTGCTGGAAAGGGGATACAGTCATCTCTCATTCCCAACTACAACAAAAACCCCAATTTTAGCACGCTGGTCAAATGGTTTGAAGTGGTGGGTTTCAACTGACATGTGAATTATAAATCTTAAATGTGAATTCTAAATATATTTAAGCATAATGACTTGCTTTTATGTGATGGTATTCTATTCCTGGGGGCTGTCCTAAAAACTTCAGTATTCCAGTACACGATCCAACTCATCAAGTTGGATCCACTGCTTTAGGTGTTAAAACTTATGCAGGGTAATGACTCCAGCATTAGAGTTGAAAATTCCCCTCTGCATCTTTTCAATTTATGAAATAATCCAATATTATGACCAAAATAATTAATAATATTATGATTGACTAGGACCTACCGGAGAATGAGCTGCTTCATCCTCCTCTGAATATTCGAGTTGTGGACTGCAGAGCTTTTGGACGTTACACACTAGTTGGCAACCATGCAGTCACTGCACTGCGCAAATTCATCTACAAGCCACCAGACAAGACTGTCAACAACTGGTCTGCTATGGGTAGGTATATGATCAATGTTTCAATAAAATGATATTGTAACATCATTGACTAAAGAGAAGTACACTGCAGTCTAAATCAAGACCTTTAGTATCTTATTCTAATAAAAGAAAAGCTGTCCAAACATTATTTATTTAGTTATAAAGTGAAAAAATAAGCGATCTGTTTCACAGTGTATGAGTTAGTGTGCTAAAAAGTGCTACGTAGTTCAGAAAAAAGAAAAAAATACCATACTGGTTTTTCTGTATATGACCTACAGAGGAAATTGTGATTCACACTGAACCTGAACCTGCTGTGAAGAAGATGGAGACAATGGTCAAACTGGACTCAGTATGTACTAAAAACATGCCCTTCTGTTTTTAATTTAAGTCATGCCTTTTCTGAAAGCAGAGGAGGATTATATTGTTATTTTTTTTTTAATTCAATAATTTTTTTTGCCCATCAGGCTTCTGATGCAGTTGTGAAGGTTGACATGGTGAGTATGAACCACTTTATATGTGGTAGGTTTTGAGTCTTGTTCAGATGACCTGCCTTTCCATAATGTTCTACAAAGGCATCCAGTCACTAAACGAACCTTGGTAGCACTTGATTAAAATATTTCCATTACCAATCCATAATTCAAAATATAAACCATAACAGTTGCTAAAGGAAATGATAAGGTGTTCAGCATAGTCTCTTTTAAATCATAGCCTGATGACGACAAGGAAGGAAAGGCAAAGAAGAAGAAGAAGAAAGGGGAAGAAGTTGAGGAAGAACAACTAGATGAGAGCATGTTGGACTGGTGGTCCAAATACTTTGCATCCATTGAAACACTAATGGAGGTGAGCTTTTATACTTTTTTCATTAAATATACCTAATCTTTTAAAAGAATTGTAGAAGATCTATCTAGCATAAAATCTTAACATTAAAGTATTTTTATAAATGTGAACATAAGTAATATGTTGTATACTTTAAAGACCCTGAAAGCACAAGAGGCTGAAAAGGCAGAGGCTGAGGACAGAGAGGACATGGATGCTGATGGGGCAGGTAAAAGCCACAATAGCAGCACAGAAGAAGAAAAACTGTTCAAGTCTAAAAAATTAAGGCGTTGGGGTTTCTTATTATTGACAAATTTAATGTACAGTGGAACAATTGGTATATTCATCTATCAGCCATAATATTAAAAGGCATAATATAGAACAACATTTATTATCTTATTATAGTGGCACCTACCATGGAATGGGATGTATTAAGTGTTCCGTTAGTTTTTGATGTTGTTGTGCAGGAAGAAGGAAAAAATTGAGCAAGCGTAAGAATCTGAGTAACAAGAGACACCCAAAGTCAGTGGCAGGCCGTGCATTTGGTACCTGAGCTCTCAGAGGGGACCTAATGGACGTAATCCACCTCTTAATATCACTATCATGTCGCAATTATAGAAACCATCAGTAATGTACAATAACGCAATTTAACAAGGCCTGGCATTACAGAGAGAGAGGCATTTCACGTATTGAGGATGAATACCATTATTACTAAAGCAAGAGACCCATTTAACCCTTTACCTCTGAATGCATTGTCGCCGATACACCTGAGTTACATTTCTGATAATAACTCAATCATCTGGCAATCACTGGTGGAAGCTGTCCATAAATTTGGGGCTCAAATGTAACAAGCATAAATGTAACAGCTCGGTGATAAACGGTTCAGACGGCTACAAACCTCTACACCAAAACATTATCTGGACCAGTTCGGAATCAATATTTATTTTATAACATAATAAAATCAAAACATTTAAATGAAATACGTCATACTCACCAGAAATGCTGATTATTTATAAAAATTAACATCCACATACTGGAAGCAGTGCAGCCAAGAAACATGCTACGAAATGAGGAGAATATACTGTTGGGAATAAATTAATACAATTTTATGGAACAAATACTAGAATTTAGGTTGTAAATGTAGGTCAGTGATTCTGATAGTGTTTGGCCAGCAGAGAAGGCCTTCTGATCTCAAAGAAGAGCTACTGTAACACAAACTGCTGAAACTGTTATTGCTGGCTATGACACAAAAGAGTCAAAACAGTGCAATGCAGCTTGATGCATATAGGGCTGCATGTGGTGTGAATGTCATGGCTGATCGGTGTATCATGGGCATAAAACTACATATTCTGTTATAAATCTTTATGAATAAATGAACCACTGAAATGTTTTCAATTCAACGTTAATTTAAATGTACATATTTTATTCAAATATAAAACTTAAAGATGATACCTTTTTATCAGTATTATGAATGCATTTCAATTAAAATATGTATTGTTAAAACAGGAACATTGCTCCAATTATTGAGCTTGTAGTAAGATTATAGAGAATAATTTATTTAAGGGGCTGTTAGCTGTCTGATATCCTGAGACCAAATAAGTCTCTATAATAACAAACCCAAATTCTGAATTTTTTTTATTCTTCATTTAAAATATTTTCAAAGTAAACAAAAACATTACTATTTTGCATGTTCCAGTCATGCAGTAATCATTCAACTTATCCAGTGGAAACAGTGCAATAATTTCGGTTATCCCATGGCAATGCCCTAATAACAAGAATTAGTTGATGGCTTTCTACCAATGAAAAGCAAGAAAATCTCTCAAATGAATAATAAAGCCTTTTTTGACAGAAGTTTGCAATTTATTTTTTCTTGTGAATGCTAGTAAATTGTAAATGTCTAGTCTTATTTGTTGATGAAATATATTATAGTATGGCAACTAGCATTAAGAATTCATATCTGAAGTATGTGGTCTGGTCTCTTTTCCCTTGCTCACCTATGAGCAGATATTAAACATGACTCTAATGTGAAAGGAAACAAGAAGAAAAAAGGAAAAGCCAAGGACAAGAATAAAGCAGTACCAGGGGAGGGCTTAAATGACAAGAAAAGGTCTAAAATTGAGGAACTGAAGGTATATAATGCAAAAAGCTTTTTTTGTTTGTCGATATGGTGATGGTAAGCAAGATGCTCTCATGGCTCTCATCGGATAGTTGTGGACAGTATTTATATTTTCTTTCCATCAGGTGCTCAACAGAGAGCTAGAGAATGAATTTGATAACTTTGAAGATTGGCTCCACACTTTTAATCTTTATCGAGGAAAGAGTGGTGATGATGATGATGAAAATGTATTGGATGAGGACAGACTTGTTGGCAAGTTCAAAGTAAGCCCGATCAAAAAATAATAGGATATGGTGCATTTCTATTCAATTAATCCAAGTGTCAAAGGATCTGAGATGTTTTTTTGTTTATTTGTTTGTTTGTTTTTGCCAGGGCTCCCTGTGTATGTACAAAGTGTCAGATGAGCTGTATAGAGACATTGGAATTGATTCCAGCATGGGTACTTTCCAAAACATTCCACACAATGATGCAATCAATGTTTTAGTTCGAGTCTATGTCATAAGGGTATGTACAGTGCAAACAGATATACGAATATATTGGTTAAGAAGTCTTACCCATGTGTGAAATCCTAACTAAACTGAATTTTTCATAGGCTACTGATCTGCACCCTGCAGATATCAATGGGAAGGCAGATCCATATATTGCAATTAAGCTGGGAAAGTCAGAGGTCAAAGACAAAGAAAACTACATCTCTAAACAACTTAATCCTATCTTTGGAAAGTATGTTTATAGAAATTAATGTTTATAAAGAAGAAGCAATCTTTTTTTATTTTAATGTTTCTGCTTGTGGATTGATGAAAAAATATACATGCTGATACATAAAACATGCTGTTAACTAAAATAAATTTCACTCCTAGATCATTTGACATTGATGCTACCTTTCCCATGGACTCCACTCTCACTGTATCCGTCTATGATTGGGATTTGGTTGGCACTGATGACTTGATTGGGGAGACAAAACTTGACCTGGAAAATCGCTATTACAGCAAGCACAGGGCTACATGTGGCATCACTTCTAGCTATGCAATGTATGTGCTTTTCTACCTGCATGTACAAATTAAGTTGCAGTTTAGTCAAATCATTATGTTTTACAAGGATAATTTTTTAGTTGATCACGCAACAATCAGTTTTGTATTTTTTCTCTTTATTCATTTTATCCAATGATGTATGGCAGCTATGGCTACAATGTTTGGAGAGACCCAATGAAGCCAACACAAATCCTCTCAAAGCTTTGCAAGGAGGGTAAATTAGATTCACCCCAGTACGGCCCTGGAGGAAGAGTGAAGGTGGCAAACAGAGTTTATACAGGCCCAACTGAAATTGAGGATGAAAATGGTATCCATCAATTTTACAAAATAATCTACTTTTATGATAAATGTATTTGCCTTCATATAGCATTAAAAATGTCTTATATGTAATTGTAAATATCACCCGAATATATATCAATATTGCATTCTGAGACCTTCACATTTTTACCACATGCATGCTGTGAAATGTTTGCAATAGTATTTGCTGTAAATACCACCCTTCAACAGTCATGTTACCCGTTTTTCTCCTTACCTCATACACATGTCAAACTTACTGTCTACATTATTCAACCATGTAACATATTGTGAATATGGAAAGAGGTACAGGTACAGTCCTTCAGCTCTCACAATTGGTGTCTATATTCCCATATCACATCATTATTACCCATCTTGTTTTTTTTAAATACTTTGGTTGGAGAGTCTGACTTGCATACTTAAGTCCATAAGTCGATTCAGAACGCTTTGACTGATTTCTTGAATTAGGCTTCTTCATTATCTTGCTAGTCTTAGTACTAACTATGCATCCTACAATTTAGCGCTGAACAATTTAATGCAGCTCTCTCAGCAATCTCAGTTCTTTCACATTACCTGCCATCTGGTGGACTGTGGTTTGGAATACACAGTCTCATCACTCCCTTCAAGAATGAGATTACTAAATTAACCGGAATTCCCAAACATTCGCCCCGGAAACCCAGGTGCCCTCGAGAGGCTGGAGTTCTAGCTTTCTGGAGACACAAAGCATAAATTCTCCCATAAATGATTTGCTTGAGTCCAGGACTCTATTGAAGAGTAACCACAGACTATTCTCTCATTGGCTGGATAATATTGTGGTGCCACAGGGGCACAGAGGGTGTGTTGAGTCCTGGTTTGAGATTAGAGCAAATCAAACAGCTGGAAGAGTGGGCAGCCTTTGCCAAGCATTGGTCCACTGTAACAATACTGTGGCTATCACCAGGGAAGCACAAGGGCCGATGGTTCCTGGACCTCGTACAGAAATTCAACATATATATTATATGACCAATCAAAGTTAAATGTGTATGTGGCAGCCATTATAGTATGTAATAGCAACATACACTGCAATGTACAACATTTCTTAATTCCTATTAGTCCTTTGGTGGTTTTTCACAACATTGTGGCATATGTTATCCAGGTGATATTCACAGCCAGTGGCAGGCAGGGAAATAAATTACAAGGCTACAAACATAGGTAACTATTAACTAGCCCAGTAGCAATGAAGATTCAATAAATTATGAAATCACGTGACTCATAGTTTCTTCTTAGTTGTTAATTGTGGTACTAAGGTCCCAACTAAGACATATGAAAACAGTTTACTGTTGCATAATGATGATAATTTCTGACAGGGCTCAAAAAACAGACAGATGAGCACCTTGCCCTTGCGGTCCTTAATCACTGGGAGGACATTCCACGAGTGGGCTGCAAACTTGTCCCTGAGCACGTAGAAACAAGACCTCTGTTGAACCCTGATAAACCTGGGATTGAACAGGTCAGTGGTGTATCTCTGAGAATCTAACTCAGTGATGTTTCCAATGCCTAAAATGTTGTAACTGATCTAGCACAAAGGAATTCAGAATCTTAACACTTGGCTGAGTTAACCTTATATTTAAAGTAGTGACATCTCCACCATTTTATTTTACTCATTGTTTGTGTAGGGGAGAATTGAATTGTGGGTAGACATGTTCCCAAAAGACATGGCAGCACCTGGACCTGCGCTCGATATTTCACCACGCAAACCAAAGAAGTAAGGTTCTTACAAAAACACTAATTTGCCTCCTATAATCCCCATTTGAACGCTGGGCCATTTCACAGTCAGGGTTGTCATTTAAAATAAATAAAAACGTCCACTGCAAGCAGACAGAATACTTTATGTTGTGTCTTATTTATTGTTATACAGATGGACACCCTCCAGTGCAGCTAACTGGGTTATCAAAGGCCGGCCATGTCTGTCACTGTCTATGGTGAGAGGCATGTAAAAGAACCAT
>JBCNYG010000021.1:37635252-37651122 GCA_039654305.1 Porochilus rendahli | reverse complement strand
ATATATATGTATTTCGCACTGTAGGTACATTAACACATTATCTAGGTACATATAAATTATGTAGGTACATAAATATAACAAATGTCTGTCTACTTACTTCTCCCACTGTACTTTCATAAAAATAATAATCTTTCAAATAAAAGTGTACCTTTTTCTTGGCTTTAACTGTTATAAGGATATTGGGTAGCAGTGTCTCAGGGCCCAAGGAACAATAAAAAGTAACTACTCCAGCTAAGAATGACCAAAAAATGACAATAATATGAAGATACCTGAAATAAAAACAGGAGAGGTATCAGTGCCTGTGCGCCACACACTCCATATTATGAACAAATTGTACTCCTCCGTGTCACAGGCTCGGTATCACCAACATCTGCATCATTTATAGCCTATAGATGTCTCAGCTCAGGCGCACGAGCTGCACCTTTAACTCACATGGAAAGCTTTAAAAGCATGAGTGGCCCGAGAGATACAAAACGGAACAAATCTTTAATGTAAAAATGTATCCACTGGTGACAGTAGAGTTCGGTATCTTTATTTCTGAGAAACAAGGTAAAAGGAGTATTTATTAGGTTCGACTGTTACCTATTGAGTAATACAGTGCAGAGGAGCAGGAGTACAAGGAGAAAGCAGAACACGGGATACTGGCGGCCCAGCTCTCTCCAAAGCTCCAACCTCCGTCTCATCTGCCGCAAGTGCGCTCCGAGGAAAGACATTTTCACAGCTGTGCGCTCGATGACAAAAGGTAAAGGAGCTCTGCGCTTATTTCTCAATAACGGAATTAAGGACAACAATAATGACAACTGTTGTTTACCAAACTCAAACCACTTATCTCTGTACTTACCACAATGAATACAATAACACCAAGAGCCTGGTGTAGGTTGTTTAGACGGCAGCACCCCTACCTCCCTTTACCCAAAACCCAGTGGAAATGGACTAGTCAGGGACCTTCCCCGATAATGGAACACATTCACAAACACAATGCATCATGTCGTCGTGAGTTGTTTTGTGTTGTTTGCTCCCGCTGCGCTTTATAACGGTTCCATGCGGGGTTTTTTTTTTTTTTTGGGAGGGGGCTTTGGTCATAGTTGCGTCATATCCGGGTGCAGGCGCGCCTCTAAACACGTGTTCTTCCACGACACTGGAGCAGTTTGGCAGACAAGCACATGGTATGACTCTTTCATTTCAAAAGAAAAGCGAAGCGACTTCTGGAACCACTTGAGATCATATAAAAATAGGTATCTTTATATACACTCATCTGAAGCAGCATGGACATCCAACATAAACACACCACTATCACATAGCTGAGGTTTTTAAACTTACAAGCTATTACAGTAAACAGTTTTACGACACAGATAGAAATCAAAAACTTTATTACAAAAATAAGTTACACTCACCTCATTTTACAGTATAAAACAATTTATTTGCGGGAATGCAAAAACGTTGTTGGCCACCAACAATAGTTTAAAACTGCTAACATGTCAAAAGGTTGATACAGCTTCATCAAGAGGGAGTTAACTGTTTACAAAACCGGTTGAATGGTTCGGTCAACTGTTTGCTATATAATGGAATATAAACCAAAGCTGCAGCATCCCTTTTTCCACTGAATGATCCCATCCCTCCCCATTGAGCACAGCAACACGCAATGGAGCATGATCCAATAAAACAAATGGCAAAATGAAACATGATTTTAAGAGGACTTGTTTCCTAAAAAACATCTCAGTTGTTAGAAAAAGGGACACTGCAGGATTTATCAAAGCAGCTGACGCCTTTGTGATGTTCAAGCCTTTACAAAAGTAACATTTTATTCCAAAACTATCATACAATCATACAACCAGTAACTACATAATCTGAAAAAGCAAGGAAGCTAATTCAGTTCAAAATACGATAAAAGCAGGGCTTGTTCAGGCTCATCATATGAGATTTCTTTTTGCACAGCCAGTTTGACTGTTTGCAGTGTCAGAGCAGCAGCAAAATGATTATATTACATTAAGTACATCTTTTGAGCAGCTGCTCTAATGCATATTTTATAGAAAACAAGCCCTGCTTTCATCAATATAAGTTTCCCTATTTACAGTACAGGCAGGGTAGTTCAATCCTCTGTACTGAGGTAGTTAACCAACCCTTTAAAGACAAGTTCTGAAAAGAACCACTTTCCTGGAATGCCTGACTTATCCATGCAAGGTGGTTACACCAAAAACCTGCAGATGTCATGTCCTTTTCATCCAAATAATTAATTTAGATAAACATGGATATTCCGACAATAAAATTGCAATTAGCACAAAAATATACATCAAGCTCCACTGAGCCACTTCAAACTCAGAGACTTTAAAAGTGCAAAAACAAAAAAAAGAACAATGTTTAGTATCATTTTAAGAAGACTGAACCCTAATTTTTTTCAACTGGCATACTTTGTAATATTTGGAGAATGTTACAAGGGGTAGGATGTGACAAAACTTAAATGCATGACGTATATGAATACAAGAAGTCCAAGGGTACAAGTGAATAGAATTTCCATTCCGTTTTCAAAAGGTGGCAGTATGGGATCTGCTTCTGTAAGGCTGTAACATCATTGGGGCATTTCTTCGACCTTACCATCATCTTCACTGGCAGCTTATGGTGTAACCCCATGTAGCAAGTCAGTCTTCACCGTCACTGGTCAGGTCCAGCCTCGACCCCTTTTCCCTGCTGGAGGGGGGAAAAAAGGTATGTAAAAAAAAAAAAAAGTTTTTAATGGCAAAATGCATGGCACGTATGAGTTACTCCTGCATTTAAATTTCTTAGATACGCCAGCAGAATTTTTCAAGCCAAAGTTTTCCAATTTTTTAAAAAAATAAGTCACAGTAATGTGTCCTTGGCTTGTGCGTCATTCAAGCCAAGCAATGAAAAAAAAATACTTTGTGCAAAACCAGCTAGTCATTACAAAATAACATCAATGCTTAGTTCTACATGTTCAAATCAGCCTTTCCAGAAAGAGTGAAACATGCAAACCTTTGGTCCATTTCTTCCACAAGGTGCCTTTTATGTGTTAGCAATTTAAAAGAAGAAAAAAAGTTGGGAAAAAAAAAAAAAAAAAAAAACATAAAAGAAAAAAAAATCAGTATTAATGAGTTGCAGTAAGTTACAGAATCCCCTTGCCTAGTTAGAGAATTATTAATTTGCACACATACCACGCGGCCTCTCTGTTGAAGTCCTCCTCTGGAGCCACGTGCCCCTCTGCTAGATCCTGGGCCTCCACGCTGGGAGAAACCTCCTCTTCCTCGAGTTGCAGTTGCCCCTCGACCCCGGGACAGAGTGGATCCACGGGCTCCTCGACCCCCTCGTCCCCTACCTTGAATTTGAAAGTCTTCGTAGCCATAGTAGGGATCTTCATAGCCACCTCGATAATTACGATAGTCATAGCCATAGTACTCATAATAGTCATCATAGCTATAGTAATCGTGGGGATAAGAGAAGCCTCCCCTGCCTCCTCGTCCTCTTCCTCTTGTGGGGGGTGGCATATGTGGTGGGCCATAATAATAATAATCATCATACCTGGAGGAGGCCCAGAAATGCCTTGTTGAAAACACAAGTAATGGAATTTGAGCAACACACACAGTACAGATTACAAACCATAAACCGTGTTTGTTACACTGCAGTATGTATAAATAAACTTACATTTGAGTTTTAGCTGCTTGTCTCTGAGCCTTCCGCTCTTTCCTCTTTTGATCAGGTGGTTTTGCAAAGACGATTTCAATTTGTTCACCTTCCAAATCTTTCCCATTCATTTCAGATAAAGCCTATTAAAAAATGAGGAGTTCAGAAAGTCAGCTAATGTTCCCCACAAACCTAAGTGTGATCATAAAAATAAACTAATATAGTACCTTAACAGCACCATCTCTGTCCTCAAAGTGAATAAAAGCATAATCCTTAAGCTTCTTCACCCTTTCAAGCTTGCCAAACTGACTGAATGTCTTTTCTAAGAGTTCTTCTGATACAGAGCTTGCCAGGTTTCTGACAAACAGGACTTTAACCTAGAAGGGAAAGACAAAATGTCACTTTTCCCACTACATGGAGTTCCACCCGTGGAAAAAAAAAAGTTGCCCTCGGTTTATGCTTGTATACCTTTGCCATGACCTCTGGGTCAGGGTCCTCAATGGGATCGGCCCATTCCACTGTCACCACATTTCCCCACACCTTCACCTTCCCACTCATCAACCTGCGCCTTGCTTGTGCTGCTGTTTTGTGATCCTCATACTCCAAAAAGCAGAAGCCTCTATTTTTTTTCTTGTCATCAGGCTGATGGTATAAAATTACATCGTTCAGCCCCTCTGACAGATAAAAATATAGTGATTAAATGTGGATCCAGGTTTCATTCACAATCTGCATTTATTGATACAACTCATACTGATAATTAGCCCGTGCGCTACAAAAGGTACATGAAGTACTAAATTAACAGCCTTGTAGTTATTTACCTACCTGTGACTTTAGCAAATTCCTCCACTATCTGATCCTTGGTTTTGCTCTTGGGGATGGATCCAACAAACAGTCTATTATTGGCCACAGAGATACAAACACCAATGTGCTTGCCAGGGCGGATCTCGCTGTTGTTACACTGTAAAAGACGCAGAACTATCAGGTCATTATTTTAGGTGTGATGGATAACTGATAACTTCTTCGAAATGTTGTCCTTTTGGGAATGTAATCTCTACCTTCTGAAAGCGTGTCACCAGGGATAGAGGTAATTACTTTATAATATGTATATGTTGTCCATTAGCCACTTTCTTAATCTCAGTCAAAATCAGTGAAGTGTGTGTTTAGACGGGTATCTCCATTTTGGACCATGATCAATTGGCCAATATTACTGTTATCAGTGATACTGATTCACTTACAAGTTTAACAGCCTCCTGAGCAGCCTCTTTAGTGCAAAAAGTGACAAAGGCATAACCTCTGTTCAGACCACTGAGGGGATCCATCATCAGACGCAGATCCCATATGGGCCCAGCTTTTTCAAACAGGGGGACCAGCTCATCTTCAAAGAGATCTCTTGGAATTTTTCCTACAAAAATCTAAGGACAGAAACAAGCCCCTTATATTATATATACACACACACACACACAAGAAAATCTTGTTAAATTTTAGAAAATTTTATTCAATAACGCTTCAATAATTAATAATAATCTGTAGCAGATGCATCTTAAAAGAGTACATCAAAGAATATAACAAGACCTAGTGACCAAGGAGATGATAGCAATTCTATGCTATCATGAGCTCCTTGATCATTAGGTATTAACGAATTTTAATGACCTAGACGAGTCATTACAATTTCCATTTTTTAATTTATTATGGCCACAAAGATGTAATCATATGAGCATGGTAATGACTCGTCTAGGTCATTAAAATTCGTTAATTTTTAAGAATGACTGGAAACCAGAAACGCAGCTAAAGCCAGAATTTCAGAATAAACTAGGTCCATGAAAAGCTATAAAATATAGAGTTAGTGTTTAATAATAAAAAGTACTTTATTTTTAAGAATTAGATAAACCCCGCCCAGATTTTTAAAAAACTGCTTAAAGAACAAGCCCTGAGTTAACCATCTATCGCCGTGCTAACTGTATTTCCATGAAAAGCAACAAGCATTGTTACCTCTGTCCCAACTGTGGGTTGTGCACCTGAGTGGGTTGACTCAGGAGGAGGACCGCCATATTTCCTCTGACCTGTAGTCACATCAAGTGTGTAGCCAGTCCTCTCAAGCAAAGCCTGGAAAATTAGATGTACATAAATTTCTGCCACAATAAAGGAGATTAAAGCAAGTCACTAAACAAAATACAATTAAAACAATGCTTACCTTAATTTTTGCCTCATCTGGTCCTTTATTAGAATCTGAGACTTTGGTCCCTTGTTTCTCCCTTTGTCTGTATGTCTTCATAACTCCACAGAGAAAGGCACTTTTGTTCTATGAACAAAATAAAGACCAAAAAATAAATAAATAAATTTATTCACAGAAATACATACATATACAGACACACACACACACACACATATATATATATATATATATATTAATTGTACATACATGTTGTGCATACTTTCATTGCAGTGGCATTAATAAACCATGACAAATATAACAAAGGAAGTTTTCAGCTAAATGTACAAAAAGACAAAGGTGTGTTTAAAAACAAAACACAAACCCAACATGAATTTCAGGTGCCAGTGTGCATGCATATTTCTGAAACACTGATCTACTAAAACTTAATACTAAGTACGATCAACATTAATGCAAAAGAAAAAAGTAATACATTTAAAAACAATTAATCACACAATGTGGACTAGTAAACTGACAAACTGACCTAGCTCCATAGTGCCTGACTGACCTTAGCTCATAAACTGTATTATGTGCACCCCTGCTACAGTGGTTTTCCAGGGCTGATTAGTCTCATCCTGCACAGTTAAACAGATTTGTGCTTTATAACTCTGCATCATACCAACAAACAATGCATACTTCAGCATTTTCATAGCTGCCCTTCGCACCAACTACTGCATTTTCTGATACAATAAACATACTTCTTACTTGTACAACTTCCATGTGGTTGGTTTTGTGAACCACCCAGGTGTGAAACAGACTCAAAGTATTTTATCCCTTTTATGTCTGGGCTTTTCAATACAAACTTACCTGAACATGTGAGAGGTCACTGTCTTTAAATTGGAGGAGGACTTGCAGAGCACCTTCTTCGTTAAATTCCTTTAGAGCTTCAATTGCCCGATCATCAAGATCACTGTGAGAAACCAAACCTGAGAGAAGACGCAAACAAAAGAATAATGCCATAAAGATCAACTGCCAGTTTATTCATTTATCCCATTCGGCACTGTGCTATTCAAATATCACTGGTGTCACAGCATAAATACACAGGACTAATCACAACAGATGTCATGGTGTAATTTGAGACCGCCATCCAGAAACCCTCTGCGTATCAAGCTTGCTCACAGTGATTTATGAGGACCCGTCACCTGTCTTAACCACTGCCAGCTGCTCCATTGTTCCTGCATATGTCCATCTGGTAACACACTTGCCCTGACACTGTATGAGGAGACCTCCTCAGGACTGCTTAATAGTCAGCTTTAAGGGTCTACACATGACATTTTCTGAAACCGCCACCCAGGATTCCCTGTTTCCTCCAAACTGCTACGGGAGGCACACAGAAAAAAGGTACCAAAAAAAAATTATTTTAAAAAATGAACTGGCCAATTTTCTTTGATGCATTTTTATAAGCACCTTATGACTGCAGTACCCATTTTGGAAGGAAACCACAAAAAGTTGCTTTGGTTTTCCAATTCCCACAAAATTATTTTAAAAGCACATGCAACTGGACTGAAACCTGAAATGGGTGCAAATATGCTGAAAGTTCAAGGGGCCTTACCTGCTATGTAAATTTCATCTAGTTTGACAGCAACTTTTCTAGGTAACCCAGCGTCTAATAATGTCTGGAAGTGTTCTGAATGGGTAACTGCAGCCGAAGTCTCCATTGGTTCTTCAGTACCGTTTCCATTTATATGCTCTGTGGCCATGTCTCCGTTATCTGTGCAGATGTAATGAGCCAAATTAATTCAAACTGGGCAGAGGTCAAGGAACCTGTTGCCTGACCCTGTGTGCTTGCATTCCCTATACAAAGTGCGCGGCACTAATTGAGGAACCTTAATACAAACGGCCCCGAATTTACTGCTTACACACATCAGCCACTTTTCACACCCACTCTTGAATTTCACAAGGATAGTCTAGTCATTTGCCAATTAATAGAAACAGCATGCAAATGTAGACCATGCACAGCACCACAAATCTTATTAGATCTGAACTTGAACTCCCAGCCCTGGGTGTGCTTTTCCACGTGTTCTTTCGGGAGGTTGATTTTTCGCTCATCTCATACTATCTAGCAAGCATGTTACCGAGCATGTCACAAGTTGTGGAGTCCATTACTTGCATGAAACATGAGCTCACCACTTTATATACAAATCCGCTAAAGACTTGACATCTTAATAACCAGTAATCGTGTGCACTGGCAACCATGTCGTTTCGGTTAGGATTATTTTAACAACAGATCAAGGACAGTGAACTGAATATACAGCAAAAGTTACCTGAGGACACCTCACGGTCTGAATGAAGACCGCTTTATTTCATTTAAACCGATGAGAGTTTCAGCAGCTTTAATTGAGGCGGTCAAACGACAAAGTGGCGCGCTAGTGACGGGAGCAGATTTAGCTAAGCAGTAGGTAGCATCTGCAGCTAGCATATTTAGGCCAGGACAAGAGCAACGTGGACACCTACAACTCCCAGCAGCTACCATGCGTTATTTGACAGCTACAGTGAATCACGCTGTCAGACAACCTGTATCGCAACCTACATAGAACAGTTTTTTTTTCCAAGCATCCAAAATACCGAGCATTATTCCCAACCATAAAGAAAAACTCTCAGATAACTTTACCTGCTTGTTGTTAGCCAGTCTGCTATGTGGCTAAGTGGTTAGCTAGCTAGCTAGCTGTGTAAGTTGACCGGGAATAATGTTTATCTTTCTTGTCTACGTTTTCGAGCACGCTCAGAACATTATCATTTTACCCAGGAGAAACACATTAAATTATACATATCTCTATAATAATGAGATAAACGGTTATACACCGAACCGAGGCCTGTGTGAGGTAAGCTAGCTATATTAGCCAGATGCAAGTCAACGTGCCAACGTGCCGCCACACATGGGAGTCCATTTTCAAAAAGCCGGTCTGAGACGTCCCGAGCAGTTTCTAGCTACTTTTGTTTGAAAACAAAAGAACATCAGATCACAATCTTATACTACACATTTCTTCGCCAAGCTACAGACGTTTCTCGTACCTGTCGATTAATAATTGCTGTATGTGGATGACTCCGGAGGGAAAACGGGAGAAAATGGAAAAAAAAGTGACCAAAACCCCTGCCGTTGGTCCGGCGCCGCTCTTGCACTTAGCTAGGACGATGCAAAATGGCGGCTAGCATCACGCCGCGAGATTTTTTTCTAAAGCACGGGGTTTCTCACGCACCCATCCAAGGGATTGCTCATGCTCGTGGCGCGTCTGTACAGACACTAGTGCCCATATACGCCAAATAAGCGTTATCTGGCAATACGAAAACAAAACCCCAACCAGCAGAGAGCAGCGTTGGGTCTTAGGATTCAGTCCTGATTTATTTGCCTGCACTCCACAGTTTATTATTGTTCTCTCACACCACTGTGGTGGTCTGTCAAACAGTGGAAGCGCATTTTAGGCTTACATTTTAAAATGTCTCAATTAGTGCATTATGTTTTATATATATAAATGTCCCTGATCCACAAAACCCCTGATCTGGTTTCATTAAAAGACCAGCAGTACATTCACAGCATTGCTAGATAGCAGGCTTTGCTAAATAAACACACACAAAACAAGGCGGAAATTAAAGCATCCATTCTTTTTCTAAGCCACTTAATCCTAATTAGGGTCACGGGGATGCTAGCGCCTATCTCAGCCAATTTTGGGTGAGGGCGGGGTACACCCTGGACAGCTCACCAGGCCATCACAGGGCAACACTCACACCTAGGTGCAATTTGGAACAGCCAATTAGCCTACTGCACATGTTTTTAGAGTGTGGGAGGAAACCTGAGTACCCAGAGGAAACCCATGCAAGCACAGGGAGAACTTGCAAACTCCACACAGAAACACCTGAGCTGGGTGATCGAACCCAGGCCTTCTTGCTGCGGAAGTGCTAACCATTACATCTGGAAATTAAAGCACTCCATTAATATTTATATTTATAGTAGGGTATGTACGGATGAAAATAGTTAGCTATATCATAAGCAAAAACAGATTTGATGTCCCTGTTGATCAAAAAGAAGTTTCAGACATTTTGACAGTTCCTCTAATCAGCTGCTCAGCATCCTGACCTGTCCACTCCACATAGATCCCCAGAGAAGCTGATCTTTCAAAACAATATTTTTCAAGCATTTGTCTTATAAACTTGCAGCTTTGCTTGTACTGCAAACAGCATATACTGATGCCATAGGATTCCAGTGAAGCTGTGCTTCTATAGGTTTTTATGGATAAGGATGGCTTCATGCCCCGACAGTCCTACTCGTATATGATTGGCACCTTGCTTAAATTCGGTGGGCACCCTACTAAGTTCAACTGGGTTAGGGTTAGGGCTGTCAGGCAAATGGGCTGCCAGAATATAGGGCTGTAACCTTAATGGATTACACCGCCACAGAACTATAAGAGAACATAATCATGTTTAACAAACTGTGAAGAATTACTGCACTCTTTTTGTAATATTTATGTAGGTACAGCTCTTCAAATTTGATTGAACTTTCCTGACATTTTAGAGGAAGCAGATCTTGTAGTCTTAGAGCAGCTGCCACTGTCTCACACAAATGGATTCTCAGCTCTGATCTACCTAAAAATTCCTGCCATGTGAAGTTTTCTTTTTTAAAACTCCCTTTAATTTTACTGTCTGATTATTTACATATATTTAATGATGTAGTATATTTAATAATTGATAGGTTGAAACAAGGGGTCCTGAACCACTTAATCCTAATTAGGGTCACAGTGAGGCTGGCACCCATTTCACCATTTACTCTGGGCAAGGGCAGAGTACACCCTGGACATCTCGCCAGGCTATTGCAGGGCAACAAACTCACTGACGGCCACTAAATCAGCAGTGGTAATTGCATAGGCATTGCACCCGACCTTGGGATCAGTAAACCAGCACCCTACCACTGGGCCACCACTGACCCTGGGTCCAGTTTTGAGAAGGAGAAATGTTTAAAATTTAAAATCCTAAACAAACCTAAGTTGAAAATATCAAATGTGTACAATAGGGTAATTGAATACTCAGAATTGTCCTGGGTGTGAATGGATTTTTGACCTCTGTGGTAAAACATACACTGCAATAAAAACCACACATTACTGATGATGAACCAATAACCTGAAATATAACTAAAAGCAGAGAAGGGCTGGAAGGCAGATGCATTACTCTGAGTCATTACTATTTGCTCAGTACCGCCATCATGTGAGCAAAAATGTTAATAACTCATACTACTTAGTTCCTTACAGAGTCTAGATGCCCACTATATATTTGTGCTGTCCATTATGTTGTGTTTTTCCTGAATTTCCTTAATGTTTTTCAAATTTCCAAATGACAATTATTAGTGAATAATTGTAATAATTCCATTACCTACACGTTTCTTCAAATATATACTACCAGAACTTTAAAAAATAATAACACCTTCACTTAGCACTGGTTATGTACCTAAATTTTAAATTTGCATTTAAAAAACCCCTGTCAGCTGTCCAAATACAGTCCAATATCAAAACTCTGCTTTATTTTCAAGATGCTAAAAAATGCATTCATGAAAGGGATTGGTCTTGGTATAGGGCTCATTATAGCACAGAGAAAGCACAGTTAAAGTAATCCGAGATGCACTACTACTGGCCTCTGATCAGAGTTGTGTCTCTCTGCTTGTATTACTTGACCAAAGTACAGCTTTAACAACAGTGATCATACTATTCTCTTTGATAGACCTTGACCATAAAAGACCTTGCTGTGATTAGATGGATGTAGATGATATTACATTTCAGTAGGTGCATAACTATGCTTCAGCTATTCCGGAACTTGCAAGGCAGAGGGCTCAATGAAAAGACCTTCTTTCTGTCTTTATCAATTATAAAATTGACCAATTAACCTATAAAGCCTTGAATCTGTTTACCTCACAGTGCCCGAGAAATCTACTGGTCTTCGATGTTCAGTGATACATGAAGCTGACTTAGATGAAATGGTGCAGGCTATTGGTAGATATATCAAAAAAAAAGGCTACAACAGGAGGAAGCAAGTTCTCCAGTAAAGCCCCACGGTTATGAAGAAGCATCCCAATTAGTGTTCAGAATACAGACAAAACCTCAGTGTTTAAGTCTAGAATAAAAACATGTTTGTTAAGTCAAGTTGTGGGTAATAGCTTGGGTAAAGGAGCAGGGTTTAAGGACATAGGGTGCATTGGTAACTTTGGTAATCATCACAGGTACTCTAACAACTGTGTTACCCTCTGAGTCTCCCTTTTAATTATGTTGTCTGGAGGTTAAAAATCTTGCTGTTTTTAACCATTATGTGATAATGAGCTTTTTGGACCTGCCTTATGCCCCACTTCTGACTGGATTTTTCATTATTTTGCTCCTGCTGAGGTTAGCCTCATATGGACAGCCAAAGGAGACACTTAGGAATTGTAAAGTTGGCTTTGGTTTGCAGTTAATACAAAAGTTTTACCACGATGGCTTAGGCCTATATTTGTCACAACAAACTTGGGACTAGCTCAGGCTCCTTCCCCACCAAAGAGGTGACATTCCATGTCCCAAGAGCCAGAGTCAGTAGCCGAGGATCAGTCGGGCAGAACCCAAGCCTTCGGCTGCTACCTGGCTCACAGAGTAGAATTGGAATTGCTGCTCCTTCACACTGAGAGGAGCCAGTTGAGGTGGCTCGGGCATCTGATTAGAATGCCTCCCGAACGCCTCCCTGGTGTGGTGTTTCGGACATGTCCGACCGGGAAGAGACCCCATGGCCGACCCAGAAAACGCTGGAGGGGCTACATCTCTCGGCTGGTCTGAAAACCCCTTGGCATCCCCCCGGGAGAGGGATGTCTGGATCTCACTGCTTAGGCTGCTGCCCCCACGGCTTGACCCCGGAAGAAGCGGAAGAAAATGAATGAATGAATGAACTTAGGACTACAGTTGTCACAAACAATCATATATGTAAGTTGCCATCAGTGATATCTCCTTTTCCATCAATAAGTAACTCCAACAAAATAAATTTCAAGATAAAACGATAATGGATTTCCTTTTTACACAATTGTGGTTTTTTTTACAGCTCACAATTATAGAAGCAAGTTTTTTGTTTGCCTGTTTTTTAAAATAACTACACTATCTGATGTTACCCAAATGAGTATAGGTTTGCTTTTGAGTCTAGTTTCTCTCAAGGTTTCTTTCTTATAATATCTAAGGCAGTTTTTTTTCCCTTACCAACTTTTTAGTTTTTTTCTTACCAATGTCACCTCAGCCTTACTCATTTGTGATAAATTCATGTATATGAATTTTATAGGCAGAAGTTACATATTTCTATATTGTTTCTATGACAATGCCTACTCTTAAAAGCAGTATACAAATAACATATAATCCTGGCTGCATTGTGGTGTAGTGCTTAGCATGTCTGCCTCACAGCAAGAAGCTCCTGGTCTTGAATCCCTGGGCATTTCTGTGTTGAGTTTGCGTGTTCTCCCCATGTTTGCGTGGATTTCCTTCCACAGTCCAGAGGCATGCACATTAGGCTAACTGGCTGTTCATCTTGTTCTACAATATACACTTGCCAGCCTCTTTAATAGGAACATGTGTGCCTGCACATTCATGCAATTAGCCAGGTTACAATGGAGAGAGGCTTACAGAAACTGAAGCTGAAGGCTGGAAAAAGACCAGGTGATGTATCTTCAACCAACCAGTTTTGGTAGGTCTGTGCTTAGTGTCACTTCTTTCTTGTATTCCTATTCTTGGCTGACAGGAATCAAATCCAATGTGGTTTGCTGTTGTAGCCAAACTGTAATTTTTTTTGTTCAGCAATCAGCACTTTCCAAAATACTTAATCACCCTGTCTGGCATCAACAACTATGCTGTGGTCAAAGTCACTGAAGCGCATTTTTTCCCTGCAATTCTTATGTTTAAGGTGAAAATAAATTTAAGCTTTTAACCTCTTCCTGCATGTTTTTATGCAGCCATCGGTGTAGCTGATGAGATATTTGCATATACAGCTGTTCAGATGTTCCTATAAAAGTGATCAGTAAATGTATGTGTATGGAGTATTATTTTAAAATAATTTAAAGTCACCCAAGAATTTATTATTATTTGTTTCTACTTGAAAGAGTAAACTGACCAATTTTCAGTTCAGTTGTGCTAATAAATTTTTATTTATTAAATTTTTGTTAACAGTTTTTCTAAATATTTCTGTTGATCTGCAAAAAACCCTGGGAAGTTAAATGTAGCATTTAATCCTAGATACAGACTTCCATCTGCCACACAATGTATTCGGTTACATCTGTATAAGGCCAGACTCTGGTTTCCAACACAACCAAGGATAAATGGATTAGTCACAACGGAAAGATTTAAAGATAGTAGCACTTACAAATGCTCATATTTGATTTTTGATACTGTGAGCTGAATAGTTTAATAAAGATACATTTTAGTGGTAATTGCAGAAATTACAAGGAAAAAGTAACTTGGAAAATAAATCATTGTAATTGTAACTCCAACATATATAGCTTTCCATTTAAAATCTCAGATCAAATATATATTTTTTATAGCACTGTTAATAATGAGACATAAAAATGTCAAATAAACGTGTGTGATGAGCTCTTAGTACAACATTATTTTTTAGACAGGTAAATATTACCACGTATAACGTCACAGATGGAAGGAGCACTCGGTACAGTGCAGTGGATTTAGAACAGTGGCTACTTAGATACACAGTTCAACTAGATTATGCAGTCTTTAATAATGTTTAGGGTAATCCAAAGCTGTATTATCAAATCCAAATATTTTTTACAACTGCACATATTCATTGTTTCCTTTCATTCATTTAATGGACTATAAGATCAGATAAAGGCCAATGAGTCATACCAATTATTAACAAGGGGGAGAGAACTGTTGGAGTTTCTTTCAGCAGGTGTGGTTATAAGAGACTATAAAACCCATGAGGGGCATTTATGACAGATACATTGGTGAGTTTTTGGTGTGAAGAAGAACAAAGGTAGTATAAAAACTAAAATTTATAAAAATTCTTAACACTCATTGAAATTTTATAATGATAAATAGCTAATTGTGACTGTGGTAAAGGTGCGTAATTTGTAATGTATATATTTTTCTTTCAGACTGCCCACATAGCTAGGATGATCCTGATTCTTAAATACAGTGGAGCAACAATCTTGTTACTGTCTGTTCTAATTGAAATTGGACATCTTTATCAAAACAATGATTGTAAGTTTTTCCTTTATTCTGAAGCCCAATTATGACTAAAAATAAAATATCAGGGCAAACAGAGGTTCATTAACTGATTAATTAATACCTGTAAGAATCAATTTATAATGGTATTTATCTGGATACTATTTGTCTGCTCATTGTCTAAATAGTTGGATGTGAAGAGTGCAAACTAAAGGAGAACAGTATTTTCTCAAAACCTGGTGCCCCTGTGTACCAGTGCATGGGATGCTGCTTTTCCAGAGCTTACCCAACTCCTTTGAGGTCTAAAAAAACCATGTTGGTCCCAAAAAATATCACATCTGAAGCCACGTGCTGCGTTGCCAAAGAGGTTAAACGGGTAAGATAACTATGATCAGGACACTATACCTAATAAAAACATTAGTTATATCCTGTTTGAGATTGAATTGATATTCTCTTTTTTCTGCTCCTACAGGTCATTGTAAATGATGTAAAGCTAGTGAATCACACAGACTGCCACTGCAGCACTTGCTACTATCATAAATTTTAGATGTCATTACTTTTAAACAAACAAAAACATGTTTGATTGGTATGTTAAAGAAATTCCTACAGGAATCCCTTCAAAGTTACGTAAGCAGTCAAATGTACACCTTTGCTCTTATGTATGTGTCACTGTGCCTAATAATTTGTGTGTAAGTAAGTTGTAATTGCTTATTGTAATATTTTAGAGAATAAAATCAAATTAAAATAAAGGATATGCTGCAAATATGTATGCATGTTCTGTGTGTAAGTATATACCGTCTATCTATCAATCCAACTATCTACCTGTCTGTCTGTATGTATCATTATTTATAATATTCACCCACAATGTAATTT
>JBCNYG010000021.1:37616638-37632321 GCA_039654305.1 Porochilus rendahli | reverse complement strand
ACTCACAATCATTTACACTAAGGGTAATTTGGAACTGTTGGCCTAATGTGCATGTGCATTGGATTGTGGGAGGAAACCGGAGTACCCAGAGGAAACCCCACGGAAACACAAGGAGAACATACAAACTGTGAGGTGGATGTGCTAACTACACTGCCGTGCCACCCTCATTTCAAGATGAAAGTGAGAAACGGCCCCAACTCTGGATGGAAATAAATGTTGTGATGTTTAGGTTTGTCCAAACAAAGCCATAGAGAATACCTTGATTAGTAATCAAGGCTAGAAGCGGTCCAACAAAATATTAGTGTGGCACTTTTTTTGGCCGTGCAGCAGACAGACAGACAGACAGACAGACACGAACGCGCGCTCACGTTAAAAATAAGGTCGCGCGCGCGAGGCACAGAGCGCGAGAGCAGGGCCTAAGGGGCGCGCGCGGCACAGCGCGCGAGAGCAGGGCCTAACGGGTGCGCGCGGCACAGAGCGCGAGAGCAGGGCCTAACGGGCGCGCGCAGCCGTGATTGTTGTGAAGATGGCGGAGGAGGAGGCTGAGAAAGAATACAACAGAAGAGAAGAAACCGTGGCCCTGAAAAAACGGTTCCAGGAATTAACCACGGTGTTACGGGACAGCGCAGACTCGGCGTTAGACGCCTCCGCTAGTTTCTGCCACGAATTTTGCCAGGTTTGGGTTTTCCTGTGATTTTACCAGCTAGGTTTGAGGCGGATTGGTGGTGGAGTTGCACGTCTCCATCATCGCAAAGAACGGGTTAGCTTGGATGGCTAATTCCGTTAGCGCTGTCCTGCAGACTGTCGTTCCGTTGACCGGCTGGTTGAAAATACCTCTGCAGTTGAACGGTCCTTGGCGTAATTCTTTGTTTAAATGTAAAAAATAAACATGTATTCAAGGCGGTTGGTTTATTAGAGGTAGGGGGTTTCACATTGTTGTATTTTTGTTGCAAAAGTAGCAGGTATGTTGTAGTCTGCCAAGCCCCCCCCCTCCCTCCCTCCCGTGATAGCAACTCGGCTAAGTGGCTAGCTGGCTAGCTTTTTGTGGCACCTTAACGCTTAATTGTATTGATGATAAGGGAGGGTCTCGACCCAAAATATGGCCATCCAGAGACAGCTGTACTATGAAGGTAATTCTAAACGTTTCGGTGTAATTTGTGATGACAAACAATTCGCAATCAAATAGCGAAATCAGTTCATAAATGCTACTTGTGCAGTTTCTAGGGCTGCACAGAGTACGTGCATGAAATGAATGGCAAACGTTTTAGTGGCATGTTGTTTTTTTCACCCCGCATTTTATTTGCTCGAATCGATATATAGCTGCATGTATGGTTTCCTAGACGTTATTGTCTAAATAGATAGATATGTCGTCTGTGCTAAGGGTTGCAATGAGCAGATGGTTAAATTTAATACGGCAAAAGCTAACTAAACTGATCAATGCTGAGTTGCAGTGGTGAAGACAAATTGTATTGGAATTGGGTCGAGCTGGTCAGAGACAGAATTGGGGTTGGGGAATATGGAGGCAGAGAACTAGTGTTGCAAGCAGACAACTAAATACATACATCTGTGAATGAGCTTTAAGGATATTTTGGGGAATTTATTTAAAACCCGGACACGGTGGACCAATATGAAAACATACACGGTGTAATAATTTAACAACACTGTATCACCCAAGAGCCCCACCCCAGCCCTGTAAAACGAAATAATTAAATAAATGAATAAATAAATAAATTATTGACTGAACCTGACTGGCTCTCTAGTCCCCCGAGTGTTACACCTCCCCCCTTTTTTGATGACCATAGCCAGTTATGTATTGCATTCATGATTAGCCTGATGTGCACACACACACACACACACACACACACACACACACACACACACACACACACACACACACATTGAGTAGCTACTTTTGAGGAAAATGCCTTATTTTAATAATTTTCTCCAACATAGTTCTCTGCCTTTATATTGTGTAAACATTTAGCTTACAGCTGATTGTCTCCTTAATAAAAGTAGTGGGATGTTGGTGATCCTACTATGATAATGTTTATTGTTTCTCAATACTACCATCTGTGAGTGATAAGAATCCTGTCTAAAAGCTAGCAGAGAAGGTGACCTGGTGGAGATATTTGTAAACTGTAAGATCCCAAAATCAGATAAAGTTTAGATTTTTCAGGCATTGTGGCCAGCTATTTTGAAAGATGGGTGTTATCTAACAGGGTTAGTTTGCTAGTTTATCAATGTGGCTAAAGTGGTTAACATGAGAACATACACTTGTGAAAATTTTTGCGGAAGGTCTCTGTGCTCTCTTTTTGATCTTTATCGGTTTAAAATTGTTACTGGGACAAAAACAATTCAAATTGAGATAGAACGCTGTAGCCAGCAACTGCAAAATGGCTGTCACCATATAGGGGAAACGTCTAGGTCAAAGTTTTTCTCAACACTGCACTGATTTACACTTTTTTTTCCCTTGTTAAAAAAAAAGTACCCAAAGACCATGGACCAGGTTTAAAAAAAAAAGTTGTCCTTTAAGTGCTTAAGGGTATTGATATGCAGGTAGTTCCCACAAAATTCTAAGAAAATGAAAAGTAACAAATCTTTAAAGTAAATCACTAGATGTTCGTAATATTTTCTAGAATTTCTAGTTGCACATTATGCTTACTTCATATTTTTCAAATAGTACATAGGTGAAAGGCACGTGACACTATAATGACAATTGAATGACAAAACCATTCAGTAGGGTAACACTCACGCTTCAGTTGTAGTAATTCAGAAGTACTATTTTTTCTGGATAAGTAGATTACTGTCTAAAATGCATGTGGCTTAGTGGTTAAGGTGATGGGTTACTGATCCGAAGGGCAGTGGTTCAATTCCCACTATCACCACTGTTGGGCCCTCAAACGAGGCCCTTTACCCTCAATTGCTCAGCTGTATAAAATGATAATTGTAAGTCGCTCTGAGAGCATCTGCAATATGTAACAAACGTTTTGTAATGTGTTACCCATGTATTTATCAGTGTATGAGAAAGTAACAGTTTGTCTACATTTTATTATGATCATAATAATAATAAATATTTTATTTTTAATCAAACTGTATGATTAAATACATTTCTTCTCGAGTCAATGTGGTTTGTAAGCGATCGATCAGTGACCCAATTTTAATTTTTTGTTTGGCTCTGTACTCTGGCACGATGGCTTTGAATTAAGATAGTGACTGGGGTTAATATTAAGAATTTTAGTTGTAAATCGTTGAGTGACATTATTGGGAACACCTTTTTAAGTACATGTACCTTATCGCTTACAAAGAATTCAATTTTAATATGCTTTATATCAGACACATCCAGGTTACCAAATGACTGGGTATGTGTGCAAAGAATCAATTGTTTGGCTTGCTCGTGTTCCCAGCACTAATCCCTGAGAATTCTATGCAGTTATTTCTTTCATCACATGACCCACATGCTTTTTAAGTTTATTTCTTTTGAGCTGTTATGATTTCCAGCAAAGGCAACAGAACAGATTCATTGATTTGGTGTCTGGACAGTAATGTGTGGTGGTCTATTTCATTTTAAACTCAAAATAAATCACAAGTCAAACTTTTTTATCTTGAAAATATTTTTATTACATGTGTAGATATCTGTGATTACTGTTTTGTGAAAACTACGTCTGAAGTAAAACCGAAGAAATAATACACAAATGATGCTCTCTTCAGCAACATAGTGATAATGTACCAGATTCTGACAAACTGAAGATTTGTTATTTATGGGATACTGTTCAACTCTTCCCTTCTGTTAATAGATACTTTTGGAACATGGAGGTCAGTGGAAGTCAGAGGAAGATCCATTGCCTTTGCTGGAGATGTATACGGTGGCTATACTATGCTTTGCCGAGACCACCCCCTTTCTTTTTCCCGAATGTGAACCTGTCGCAGTTGTCCTTGAGAAGTTAGCTTTGTGAGTAGAAGTAACCTAAATTTGATTGGTATATTACAGAACATGAATAGTAAATTAAGTCATTGGAAATTTTAATGTATTTTAGGAGTTGTCTGGATTTTCTGCTTTCACTCTCGGAGAAAGTACCAAGTGCCCTATGGGAGGAATTTCAGTCTTCTGTCAAGGTTTGTTGATATTTAATTTTCTTCACTTGAAAAGTTTGAAGCAGTAGTCTGTTTGAGGCAATCTGTGGCATTACTGTAGAAAAAGATGTTGCAAAGCATTGGGTGATCTGAATTTGCAAAGAAAAATAAATAAAAATAACTTAAGTATGAAAAATATGGAGTGGTTAATTGCATAAGTGCAGCCACTTTATACTTTACTCAAGGTTTGTAGAATTTGTTGTAAAATGATATGAAACATAATTTCGATTATGTATACATGCAGATTCTTTTTAGAATGCAAGAGTTTATTTATGGATGCAAATTTTCAAACTTTTTTTCCCCATCACTCCTACAGGTGGCACACGGTATTCTACAGGGTGGTGGGAAATTGCAGCTTAGTGCGTTGATGGCTCTAGCTAATGAAAGCGGGGTTTGGACCAACACCACTCTTTGTCACATTCTGTCAAACAACATGCCTGATGTTGAAAAAGGTAAAACTCAGTCCGATGTCTATGTATTTACATGTTATGCTTTTGTGTAGACTTTGTGAATTGGTAAGAAGAATGAGTGTTTTGATCAGAAGTTAGTGGGTTATTTTACATATTCAGCTGATATTTGTGTACTTTGTCGTTTGTTCATTCACAGTTCATGAGCTCCTAGTTCGAGAAGGACCTACACTGCTTGATATGCGTATAAAACACCTTATCAAACAGAAGAGTGTGGAAAAAGCTGCAGTGCTCGCAAAGACATGTGCAGAATTTCCCGAGTTTGGCGGAAAAAAGAATTTCAAGCAGATTTACCTTGTATGTTTGTGTGAGACAATGTCACAACAAGAACTCATGCAAGAGGTGAATAACATTATTGTCTATTAGATTTTTTTTTATTAGCTGGAAACAGCGTTAGTAGTATTGTTATATAGATTAATACGTATATAGTTTTGTTTGTAAAGTAAAAACAGTTACATATACATAGAACATCAAATTTTTTTTATTTAATTTATGTTGAATTCATGAATCTTTAACTATTTTACAGTGTTGTGTATATATGCACAAGTAGTCAAATATGTCAATTCAAATATAAATATATTTTGCATGAGCAAAAGTTTTTGCAGGTATCACATATTACAATTTAGCACTCAAAATGAAGCAGTTGTTTAGCCACTTCATATCTTTTGACTTTGTTTCAGATAAAGGAGATTGACTGCAAAGATGCTTTGGATATGATTTGTAACTTAGAATCTGAGGAAAATGTCAAAGGTGCCCTGAGCCTTTGCACTGCTTTTTTCAAGCGCCAGCTTCTCCAAGGGGATGTGTATTGTGCCTGGTATGATGCTTTCTAAGTTTTAATAAATGTATTATATATATGTGGGTGGCATGCTTAACACAGTCATTCTGTGTCTGAAGTTTATTTATGGATCGTCCTGTTTCAACACTATAATTAGTTGTGTGACTTTGATTTGAGAGATTAAGCAGCTTAATCATTCAACATTATTATATTTGATATTTTGTGTATAATTTCAGGTTTTAGATTTCTGTGTTATTCATGAAGTGAAAGGTACATGTAGTCTTTCTTACGTGTAAAATTAGACAAAGGAAAATTGCACTGAGGCTACCATGCATATTTTTTGTTTTGTCTGTGTGTCTTCTTCGTTTACTTGTGTGTGGCTATGTTTCCTGTAGACAACTTGAGTTCAATTGTGAATTTAATTTCCAGGGAACTGACACTGTTTTGGAGTAAGCTTTTGATACGCCTTGAATCATCACAGGCCTTTTTGGATCAGTGCAGAGTGTTAGCAAAACTCTCTGGCAGTGTTTACCATATTCTTCTGCTCATAAAAGTTATCCAAGCGGAGGTGAGGCTTTGTTTTCTCTATTAGACTAAAGCAAGAATATTTACTTGGCTGAAATATGACAAATCAAAATAATATAAATATATATTGCATTTTTTTAAGGCTCAGAATGAAGGACTTCCAGTGTGTATTGAAATGTGCATTCAAGCTCTGAAAATAGGAGTGAGTGACAGTGAAGACTGCAACACAACTATCTGCAAAACTATTTCCTGCTTGTTGCCCTTAGACTTGGAAGTGAAGCGGGCATGCCAGTTAACTGAGTTTCTTGTTAAGCCCACTGTGGATTCTTACTATGCGGTTGAAACACTCTTCAATGAACCGGATCAGAAACTGGAGGAGGAAAGTCTCCCGATTCCAAATTCACTGCGCTGTGATTTGTTATTGGCCTTGAAGACACAGTGGCCTTTTGACCCCGAGTTCTGGGACTGGAAAACACTGAAGCGCCATTGCCTTGCTCTGATGGGGGACGAAGCATCTATCGTGTCCTCCATTGACAAACTGAATGACAGTGAGGAAAACGAAGGGCTGCTGGGTGCTGATGAGAATGATTTCAAACTGGAATTTATCCTTAATCCAGCAAACGAGGCTAGTGGCGTTCCGGTTGAGAAAAAGAAAAAAAGGGAAATGAAAAAGTTGAAAGAAAAGGGGTTTGTGTCTGCAAGGTTTCGTAATTGGCAGGCATATATGCAGTATTGTGTGTTATGCGATAAGGAGTTCCTTGGGCACAGGATAGTGAAGCATTCACTGAAGCACGTCCAAGATGGTATTTTCCGTTGTCCAATATGTACTAAGACATTTGAAACAAGAGCAATTCTCGAGCCTCATGTAGCATCACACGTGAAACAGTCGTGCAAAGAACGGCTGGCTGCTATGAATGCAAAAGACAGAAAAATGAGTTCTGCTGAACTCTTGTTGACTAATAGTAAACCAGATGACAGCAAAATGGCTGTGAAAGTCAGCCAGAATGTTTGCCCTACCGTTGTAGGAACTTCAAACACTAATTCCAGCACTGCTGGAAATGTTAAACCTAAAATGTGCTCTTCAAAACGAGGAAACCCAGTACGTGATGTTGAAAACACTGAAGATTGTTCTTGTCCTGTTACAAGTTGTCAGAAAGTATTCAAGTACTTCAGAAATTTGGTTGCACATGTTAAGGCTCATAAAAATGAAGAGGAGGCTAGACATTTTCTTGAAGTACAAAGCCAGAAGGCAATTTGCCAGTATTGCCGTCGACACTTCGTTAATATGACTCATTTAAATGATCACTTGCAGATGCACTGTGGCGAGAAACCGTATTTCTGCATTCAGCTGGGATGCAAATGCAGCTTCAGTTCACATGCTGAACTTCTCATGCACAGAAAGGTGCATTCAGAATTCCAAGCACAGTGTATGTTTCCGAACTGTGGGAGAGTATTCAATGAAGCTTATTTACTCTATGATCATGAAGCACAGCACTACATTACATTCACTTGCAAAAATGATGATTGTGGCAAAATATTTTACTCTCTGTCTCAGCTAAATTTACATCAGAAAGAGCACATGAAGCAGGAATTTGCTCAAGCTGAGGGCCTAATGTTGCAAAGTGACATGGAAACACAAAGTTCTTTGAACATCGAATACGCGTCAAACCGATTTCCTGACGTCCCGCAAGATTCACAGGCCGTGCAACATGTGGTTACGACCATGATGAACTCTCCTGAGGGCTCTGTTGAGGAACCTGATCACTCTTTATCATACACAAGTGAATCATCAGTCACACATGACCAGTCACCAGCTAGGGGCCCTTCTGTTGCACAGACTAATGAGGCAATTGAGACTCCAAACACAGCTTGTGAGATGCATTCTGGTGTTGATTCTGCGAATCAGAATAACCTTCGATCATGCTACGTGAAATTGCTGCCTATTCCAATCAATTATGATGATTCTGCTTTCCTGAATGCCCTTAAGAGCTCTGATGTTATGACTCAGTCAATTTTGAAAGATACAAAGCTATATTGCATTACTTGTAAACAACTAGAAACTGCTCAGAAGACACCTGAATTACAAAATGGAACTTCAATAAATGCACACACACATGAGGAACCATGGTCACCAACCAAACTGGAAAACGTAGGAGATAGTCTCACTCACATTTGTCCATTTGAGAAGTGTACACGAAGATACAGCACTTCAAAAAGTTTGTCAAGACATGTTAAAAATGTGCATATTGAAGCTTTTGAAGAGTGGAAACTGTCAAGGAAGTACAAGAGAATTGCAGAAATTGCTGCCAGAAAATCTGACCCTAAAAACTCAAATTTACAGATTACCAAAAAAAGGATAAAGTCTTCTGCAAAAGCAGTGCCCAACAAGTATCCCGAAATCCAGCAAGGAAAGCTTCAGCCAGACTCTGCAGATACAAACCATACTCCACAACTCCCTGGTCATATAAACTCTCAGACATTTAATGCCAAATTTTGCCCTCAGTTTCAAGGTGCTCAGAATGAAACTTCACTAAATGAGACTCCATTAATTCAGTCACCGATGGCTCAGTCATGGACTTCAACTTCATTTGATGGATACAATTCTGATTACTCCTCGCAGAATCACTTCCCTTCAATGATCATACCTGACGGCTCAGATCAGTCTTATCCATTATACCTATCACACACAGATCTGCTGTCAGAAAGAGAAGTGGATTATGCTCCTCCCTTACCTGATGATGGAAACACACTATCAACAGGAAATGTGGGTTTACACTCAAGTGTAATGAATGAAGCTTCTAAATATGTTTCAAGCTCTTTAAGGGTGTTGCATGCTCTTAATGGTGATCAGACATGTGAGATGTCACAACTGGCATCAAGTGAAGATCTTGGGTACTTGCAGATCAGACAAAACCATAACAGTGTTGTTCCATCCAATGTAGGTGATTTGCATTCATCAGTGTCAGAAGAGACGTTCAATCCATATTTTTCATCTTATCCAGCAGAGACCTGTTCCACTTCAGTACAACCTCTCTTAAAACCAGAAAAAGAATACACAGCAAGTGATTCTAATCCTCTCTTCCCATCAGAAGTTAAAAGTCAGACTCATTTTGCTCTACCGATTTGTAAAGAAGAACCTGAATGTTTTTCTGTTTCAAATACCAGTACTACAGCATTGGAAAATGAACAGAATAATGAATTACCTACACAAGAAATGTCACCAGTGACAAGTGAAGACGTTTCCTGTGGGGATAAGAGTGTTACAAGTCCTGGCGAAGTCACGAAAACGAAGAGAATTAGATCATCAAAGAGGACTAAGTGGCCTGCAATTATAAAGGATGGAAAAGTTATTTGCTGCAGGTGCTACAGAGAGTTTAGCAGCACAAAGTCCCTTGGAGGACATTTATCCAAGCGCTCTCAGTGCAAACCATTAGATGAAGTTGATCTAACTGCTGATTTGCCAACATCATTTCTTGATTTTCTAAACGATCCAGATATTTCAACTATGCCAGTATCTCTTAATAGAAATGACGTACATGGCCAAGATTCCCAGTCACTTGCACAGCAGCAGTCAGAATCAGATGTGCTTAACAGTAGCACATTTAAAGACATCCTTAGCCCAGATTATAATCTGCAAAATGGCAGTCAGTTATCTGGAGACACGTCTGACAGTCCGTTTATAGCCCCTGATAATCCAGATAGGTCACCTAGTGTACAGTCTTTGAAAATTCTTGATTTGCCAGAAACTAACACTCAAAGAAACGCTGAAATATCCTCTACACGTTCTGCTGAAGATGGCAACATTTTAGAAATTGAACAGGCATTACAACGCCTAGATTTAGTAGATGGACTTACCCAAGACCCCCTAAAAGTCAGAACACCTACCTTGCAAACTCTTATGGCTGTGACTAAAACAACTAAGAGTTGTAATAAAACTAAACGTCCTGGGGAAAGTAATGATTTGAAGAATCTTCTCAAACCATTCAGATGTACTGAATATGGCTGTGTCTATGGTGCAATGACAAAGGAAGCATTATTTAAACACCTAGTCCGAGTACATGAATTCACAGAGGAGAAGGTAAATGAAATGAAGAGAAACCCAGACAAATTATCGCCATACATTTGTCACTTGTGCTCAAAGACCTTTACAAGAACCACAGGCCTTAAAATCCACTATAAAAATGTCCATCATATGTCAAAGGACGAAATATCTAAGTTAAAAATTGGCAGACAAGGCAGAAAGACAAAAGCATCTAAGTCTACATCAAAAGATGTAACTAACAATCTTGCCAGCTGTCAGACGAACCCCATTTTATCTGTGCCGTCCATGTCAAGTGTAACTGTTGGCACAGCCTGTAATAATATAAAGAGTGAACCAGCAGACTTTTCAGGAAAAAAGCAAAGTCTTAATCAAGTTGCCCTCATAAGTAGTGTTATTAGTCCAGCTGCAGATATGTTACAAAAAGATCTGGGCCCTATTTTTCTGTCAGTAAAGGATTTAAAACCACCACAAGTTCCTTGTCCCACTGCTGATAAGATGCAGAGTTCAACAATAGTTGTTGCTCAAGAAGTAGCAAGTGGAAACCCTGTATTTGTTGACAAACACTGTGATTTGGAGCAAGCTACCAATAGCTCATCTACACTAGTTGGAGAAAACGTGACTGAAGAAATGGACAAGTCAAAAAAGGCAAAACCCAAGGAAAAGTTTGAGTCCCGTAAAAAAGAGAAAGCACACAAAAAGCTTGTGGCCAAAATTGATTCTGTTGATGCAAATAATGAGTCTACACTGTATAGGCCATACCGATGTGTCCATGAAGGATGTGTAGCAGCTTTTTCTATAGAGCAAAACCTTATCTTGCATTACAAAGCAATGCATCAGTCAGAGATTTTAGACGAAACAAACGAAAGCTTTAATAGTGACCGTGGAGATGGGTCTGTTCGTGTCCATGAATTCAAATGTCAAGTGAAAGAATGCTCAAAAGTTGTCTCCAAAGTTACAAGCTTACTCAAGCATTATCTTTTGCTTCACAGGTGCACGATAGAAAAGGCTAGTGCTTTGCTGTCAGGCATTGAAGTAGGGAAATTTCAGTGTGATCAGTCAAAATGCTCTGCATATTTCACATGTCATCTAAAATACATTGATCACATTAAGAATGACCACAAAACAATAAGAGTTTCTGCAGATGGAGACTTTGAAAGGGTGGACCTCACATTCAAATGCGAATATGAGGGTTGTGACAGGGTCTATACCACAAAGTCAAATCTACTACGACATTTCATGAAAAAACACCAAACAACATTTGAAACCATTAAACAGAAACAAAAAAAGTGCGACACAGAAACTGAATCAGCAAAATCACTTGGCACAAAACCCAATGATGGGAAGGAGAATATTTCAAGTAACAAGATCAAACTGAAAAAAAAAAACGTAAAGAAAAAGGAGGAAAAAGCCCGTAACCACTGGACAAGCTTTGGAAAGCCCACTTTGAAGTCCATGGACGAAGCATCTGCCATGTGCACTGGACAGTTTCCTCTACAGTACCCATGTATGATTAAGGGCTGTGACTCAGTCTCAAGTACAGAGCGGAATGTAGTTAAGCATTACACCACTCACGGTCTCTCAGAACGCTACATCGAGAACCAGAGGAGCCATTTCATATTCTGTAAGAAGAACTCAAGATTAAGGAACAAAGATGGGAGTAAATCAGATGAAATTTCATCAGACACCAGTGAAGGTGAAAAAGCTGACGCCAACGAAAATACTGAACAAGATCCTGTACAAGAGGCTGATCCTCAACAAAAAATGGATCCTGTGGAAATGATTGATCCCCAAGAAAAGTCTGATGTCTCAGAAAAGGCTGATTTCTCACAAAAAACAGATCCTCAGCACAATGCTGAACCCACAGAACAAACTGATCCTCAGCAAAAGGCTGATCATGTGAACTCCATGGTGAAGTCCGAGGGCTTTCAAGAGCCTGAAAATGGAGCTTCTCCTAAAACTGAGCAACTTGCATGTGCAAACTCTACGTCCAATCTAATACCAGTTAAACGCGGAAGGGGGAGACCGCGAAAGTCAGAGCAGACACTAAAAATCAATCCAGAACGGAGACAAAGTCTTAGACACAGCACTACAGATGGCAGCCATGTTCCAAAAGTTTCAGGCTCAACATCAAATTCTGTCCATCATCAGGAGCAGACAGAGAGTGGAGTTGCACAAAAGCTTTTTAGTCCTTTGGGATTGAAGGCATCGATACTTAAATTATTTGAAGAGCCTCCATCAACAAATACTTTCAAGAGAAAATCAACTGAAAGTGAATGGACTGAGAAGCCATTAAAACGAAAACAAAAAAATCTAACTGCTAATAGTATCTATAAAAGAACTGTTTTTCTGAAGAAAGGCAAGAACCAAAATATGGTTCATTTCAGAAATCCTCTTAAGCTAGAGTCTGTCAATAACGTTAAGATTGTTATGGATGGAAATTTTTCCAATGGTGCTGACCTTTTGCTGAAACAACTTCAGGACATGCGGCCTACTGTTATCCTGAAAAAGTGGCTGTGCAGTTGATGACTGGCTTTGAGACTGATGTCTCTGTCTCTTTTCAGAGCTTTGCACTCAGGATTAGATAATGTTACATGCTGCAGACAGGTACATCAGCTAACAGTTTGTCTGAGGTTTTTCAAGCAGTTCGTTTGATTTGGGAAGACTGAAAATGACAGATTCTTATACAAAATATTGATTTTACATTTTGAGATACCATTATGTACATTAGGGTTTAAATGTTATGTAGAAACATATTTGTATTTATGAAGTCAGTTCTCTTTTAAAGCTTAGCATTTGCTAAATGTAATATTTTACACACATGCTGAAAAAATGTTTTTATATATCCCTATGGGATCTGTTTCTTTTTTAAGTATATATTTATTTTTTACTTCACTGTAGTGTATAGTAATGTATATGTCTTCCACACAATATTCAATAAAAGTAACCTGAATGCTTTCTGTAATTGACAGCTATTTACATATCAAAGCTGCATGAGCAGATGAATTGTCCCCTCATGAAATTACTTATTGCTGTTTGTTTGCTACAGGCCCCCATCAAGTGTTATGCATTTAGGCTTATTTCTTTGATGGCAATAGTTGCATGTACTTAAATTTTATTTTACCCATTTTATTTTGCTTGAACCAACAAAGTTATGCTAATTAGGCAAATATTTGAAGTAGTTCAGTATTTTGTATAAAAGGTAAAATATTCAGTATTTGCTCAGGTAGTTTTTTACAGTATTACCCACTCTTCACTTAGGAATTATCAGAGAAGTCTGCAATCAGCTATTTACTAAACATATTATTCATTGGAAGAAAAACAATTCAAGACATGACCCATTTGCAAAAATATTAAGTGCCTTTAATTTGGTGGCTAGTTCATAAGTAAATCCTAAAATCACTTAGTGTATATGTAAAAGTGAGTTGAGTAGCAACCCACGTGTAGCAGAGCAAACTGCTTCCTTCAGGGTGCACTCCTCAAACATTTCCCCCTTTGTGTGGAAAAGCATAATTACAAACTCAAAGGATTCAATTATGTGAAAAAAACACTAGGTGGCTTTTACATCATAGGCTGAAACCATAAATATATTGAATGCTATATCTTAAGTTTATTTAGCTACTCCATCTACAAGGTATGTTTGTGAGGGTGGATGAAACTGGTAAGCCAGGAAAAACCCCATGTGCACAAATAGAGAACGTGAAAATTAACAGTAACTAAAACTTTGGATCTTCTTTTGAGGACTCAGTAATTTTGAGCTATGTTAAAATTCAACTTTATTGGTATAGCACTTAACAATAGTCATATACCAAAGAAGCATTTTAATAGTAAATAGGTTTGGGAATGAATTTAAACAGATCTCTGTATGCCCTATCCTGTTCTATTACTAATGAATAAGCTTGAGGTAAAGGCAGCAAGGAAAACGTCAGCAATGACGTGAGGGACTAACCTTGAGAGGACCTAGACCTAAAAGGGACACTCATCCTTGTTTGGGTTACACCAGACAGTGTGGATCACTGTTATCTCAGAAGAAGCATTTGTAACACTTAAGCAACCTAAGTCCAAAAGTCATTAGGAAATAAGGTTGATATAACATTCCTCAGCATTGAAAATTACTCAAAGGAGAAATACCAGCCAGAACATAAAAAACATGCCCACTGACCGGGGACATCAATGACAGTGATGATAATGGTTTTGTTACATGGAGGAAAAAACAAACAAACAAACAAAAAAAGCCAATTTTACATTATTGACAGGAGATAACAGACTTTGCCTTTCACATGAGGATTTCAAGTTGTAAATAATTTATTTCTTGATTTGACGGTTAGCAAAATCATTTTATCATGGACAGAAAAAAAGTTTTAACTGCAAACAAAGTTTTTGCTACATCTGTGGGAAGGAACAATGAGGAACAACCAGTGAACTGACAAGAGTGCCATAGGTGTCCAAGGCTCGTTGATGTGAAGGGGAAGTGAGGGCTTGTATGTCTGGTCTGATCCCACTGAAGAGCAACTGCAGCTTGTGCCTGGGGCTGCAAAGCTGCAGATCACTGTGAAGACCAGTCAGGTGGTGCTAATGTTATGTCTGATCGTGTGTGGCGCATACTGCCCCAAAAGGGCACAGCCAATCAAGATGCTGAAAATCCACTTAAAGAAAAAGCACGGCTAATGAAAAGGGCGAATAGTTCCTCTAAAGCAAACAGCCAATGAAAACCCTGGCTATCCTTTACAGAAGCGAACAGCCAATCATAAGTTTGGATGCCACTCACGTGACTTCAAGGAGTCTGTGAAATGTAACGCCTCCATTTAGCCTGTCTGACTTTATTCAAGATCTAATTTTTCTGTCCACTAAACCAACTACATGAGTACTAAGTAAAAAATCTAAATTATGGATAGTTCTCCTAACCGGTGAGCAAAATTCATTATAAATTAGAAAAAAGAAAAAAAAACTACGTCATAACGCATGTCATTAGCGCGGGAAAAAACTACAGGAAGTGGTGTTGCCTCATTGCTAAACAGCTTGAGCGATAAACATGGCTACTTCATCAGTATCAAAGGTAATGGTTTATTTCTCTGCCTCATGATAATTTTATAGTTACTTAGCAACACGTTAATTGTATTACTGCTGCAGACAGTCATCTAATATCTCTTTTAATTCCTGGAGGATTGTAAAACTGTATTTTAAGGGTTTTCATAGCTCCTGATAATAATGATTTAGAAATTATATTTATTGCACGCAGTTTTAAAAAACTTTTTTTAAATGATCTTTTTTAAACGGTTTTTAATGCGCGATTTTAAATAAAAATAAAATCTACAAATTCATCTGGTGACACTGTGTGTTTTCAGTATCATACAAATTTATACCAAGAGCAAGCTGAGAATAAAGAAGTTGTTAAATGACTATAATAATATTAATAATAATAATAATAATAGCAATTAATAAATAATAATGGCTGACAGCCATTCACTTAAAGACGTGCACTAATTATTTTAATGCCACAGTTTGTGTGTCAAGGTAAGGTATTATATTGCTTATATTTATCTTGTGTTATCTCTGAGTTATTAATAATGAATGTATTGGGGCTCTAGTGCACTGGATGGTTATTCCTTTACTGCATATATTTCTTCACTTTCAAGAAGAATATGGTCTTTAATATTATTCATTCATTCATTCATTCATTCATTTTATGAACCGTTTATTCCTAATTAGGGTCGCGGGGAGGCTGGCGCCCATCTCAGCCGAC
>JBCNYG010000021.1:37603658-37613769 GCA_039654305.1 Porochilus rendahli | reverse complement strand
TATGGGGGCGGGTTTAATTATTTTTACTGACAGAACTTTGACTGTTTTTATAATTTTCCTGGTTGTGATCAGAAGATTACTTTGCTGATGGAAACGGTGACTGTGGATATGGCAAAGAACGCTTTCTTACTTGTCAAAAACTTTGGGAGAAAATTAAAAGGGACACAGAGGTTTGTGGCTTTTTACAAAGCAAGATCCTGATGAAAATAAAATGGAAAACACCTTGGCTTCCCCTCTGATACTCAAATCAAAAGTACTGGTTCTCTCAAACAGATATTGCAGAATGACCTGAATAAGAAAATATTGGATAGCCTTGTAGAATTCATCAAGAAATGTAGCTCAAGTTTCCAGTCAAGAGCCAGTGATTGGGCATCTGTCATGAGAGCCAATGAAATACCGACAGCTGCCCTAGTGCTTGGTATGTGCACATGTTTGTTATATAAAATATGGACATCATGTTGACTGAAGACAAAAATTAATTAACATTTAACTTAACATTTGTTTCCTTTAGGTGTAAATGTACCAGATCATGACATGACATTTCAGAGCCTGTCTGACCTTTTACAGGAATCGGTGACCCCCTTTGCTGTCTCTGTTCAGGCCAAACAATGTTCAGGTGTGCATTTAGCAAATTTGCCAGTAAATTGTTTTTGTATGAAATTTAATGAAGATAGGCACACAAACCATATTGTGTTCTCACAGCTCTGAAGAATCTGATGCAGAGTGTATTAGAGAGGTTGATTGGTGTTGGCTTGTCAGTAGATGATGATGATGAAGAATCCGCAAGCATATCTTTACCTCAGAAGACGGTATCTTGCTCAATGAGTGCACTTTGTCACTGGTATAAAGCAGTTACAAAGGTACGTAAATATTTCTTAAGAGTTTGACTGATTCTCTGCAGGTTGCCGTGTCTACTGGGGCTAATCTTTCTATAAATAAAGCTGTAAGTCATTTGTTTGTACTGGACATGTTTAGCTCATTGTGTTTGTGGTTGCTTCTTGTAGGAACAGATTGTGAAGTCACCAGAGAAGAAAAGCAGTTCAGTCAATAGCTTCTCAGAAAATCCCCCGATTTTGGTGATTTTCCAAGATTTTGAAGCATTTAATCCACGTGTACTTCAGGATTTTATAGTTATCTGCAGGTGAGTGCATTCTTTTTGTTTTTAATTGTTATTAGCTCTTGCATGCAAATGCGAAGTTGTCGACTGTGTCACCTACTCTTTTTCTCATTTTTGTGAAATAGCACGTTTTATTCCATGGACAAGTAAATGTGCATGGTACTGTATGCATACATGTGAGAGTTCCCCCCATGTTTCCGTTTATGCTTTAAACATGTGCTAGTTGTTGTTTTTATTGTGATTGGGTTTGTTAGATATTACAGAAACTTGTGTTGTGTGTGTTTATTTTTTTTAAGCCAAGCAGTTGATGTTCAGTGTTCCAAAAACTCTTTGAATAGCACCATACGTTCACATTTAAATGTATTTTGGACTAGTTACCACTGTAATACAATAACGTATAGACAACTGAACAAAAGCTAAAATATCTTTTAAGCCTACACGAGCAACAGTAATTTTGGAGTGCCTATTTGTTTGACACGTTCATTTAGATTACCACCTAGAAGCTGGCAGTGTTTCTTGTTTGCCGTATCAGAGACATCTGCAGTATGTTTCTTTCGGGTGCCTATTGGATCAGTAAGGTGGAAAAAGAACAACAGACCTTGAAACAGGTTCCCATGGGTGAAAACTTGAACATTTGGCACACACATCAGTTCATGTGACAGGGACAGAATTTTGGTCCATGCTATGGCTCAGTGACTCCAGAGCGCACCTTGTGTCATTGAGTTAGGCATGTAGAGCCCGTGGCAAAAATATGGAATCACCACTCATAAAGGATGTTTCATTTCATAGAAAGCAAGTTATTTTATTTAAATTGAATTACCTTGTAGAAACCTGCTATATGAGAAAGGTATAACCTGATTGATGAATATTGCTTTTCCATTCATGAAGTCCAGGCCTCAAAGGACCCAGAAACCCAGAGGAGATTTTAAATTTCTTTGCTTAGTCCCATAATACTGTTTTTGCGGGTAGGCTGGAGCTTATTTCAGCTATGTTCAGGAGAAGGTGGCATACTCCCTGAACAGCTCACTTGTCCATCACAAGGACACACACAATCGCTTACACACTCACACCTAGGGGCAACAGAGGATATCCAATCAGCTTAATCTTTGGAATGCATGGAGAGAACGTGCACACTCCACAGAGGAAAAAAAAACAAACTTGCCATTAATTACCACAATCTAACATTTTATGGCATGTTTTACAAGCCAGAATGTTCAGCCGCTCTCACACACACACACACACACACACACACACACACACACACAAAATAAAACAGCTGACTGAGCATCCAATACATCTAGCAGGGACTGGAGGCACTAAATTTAATAGGCATGTGGAGTTTCTCAAGACAAACAAATTTCTAAAGCGTGTTGCATTAACCACGACCAAGATTAAGGTATTTTGGTTTGTATGCATACTACTGTTTGCTCTTTGGCCTAGAGACACCATCTGGAACCAGAAATAATAGCTTTTGGATGAATTGGCCCTAGATGGTGCTTGGTGTCGGGTTTAGAATGATATCCAGACCCCCAGTATGAGACTGTGGTGTAGTGCCACCATCTGGAAATAAAAAAGGTGGCTGTTCACCCATCTCTGCTGATCCCATAACAAACCCTTAATTATCGTGTTGTTACTGTAGTGAGTTAAGGGCCTGTCATCGCTGTTTGCGGCTACATTAGTTTAGTGATTTAACACAATGGTGTAAGTATCAGGTATGCTCTATGTGGAATTTGAAACATCTGAAATTTAAATTCTAATATGTGTTCTCTGGTAATACATTTCCTGGTCGGAGAAAACTATTTCCATTCTCCGAGGCATTGTTTTGTATCCATTAATGGTAAAATTATTAATATGTGCCACATTATATGCCATGGTCTCTCCCTCTCAGAACACAAAAGTTGCTTAGAGGTCTGAAAATGTCATGACTTTGAGTAAGAAACCGCTAACTGCTTCTACATTGGTGAAATGTGTATAGACAAGAAATGCAAAGGACTTTACTTGCACAAAGTGACTCGCATTTTCAGCACTGACCAGAGAACCTTGCATACTATTAGAACTTTAAAATGCCACTGTGGCATTTCTCTTTGTTGTAAGATTCAGTAGACAAAGCTTTTCTTAACTTTCTGTCAGATTCCGTACTAGTGACATTTACAAGATAATTGCTGTGTGTTGATGGCAGTACAGCAAAATGAGGCTTTCCAGATCTTGTTTCTCTATGTGATGTTAAATAAAATAAGTTACTGTTTTTCTTGTTTGTTGTTGTTGTAATTATGGATATTGATAAATTATTATTTTTTTAATAGTCGGTACATCCAGGAGCTTCCACTGATCTTTGTCTTTGGCATTGCCACATCTCCCAGCACCATTCAGCATATGTTACCACACTCAGTGTCATCTCTGCTGTGCATTGAGCTCTTTCAGTCACTCTCTTGTACCCAGCACCTGGCAACTGTTATTGACAAGGTATTTATCACTGACTTGTAGTATTGTTAATTGGTTTATTAATTATTTGATGGTAATAATATAAGCTAATAAGATAATATTTGATTTTGTTTTACAGCTGATTTTAACCTCGCAGTATCCTTTCAAGCTCAGTGGAAAAGTTCTACAAGTGCTGCTGAGTATCTTCCTGTACCATGACTTCTCAGTCTGCAACTTTGTCAAAGGCCTACAGGTAAGCAGATGTAACAAGACGACTGTATATAGCTTTATGATATCTAATGTATTTTTGTGTACTTGTTGTTCGGCCATGTTGCGATGAGAAAATGTGAATTCTTTTTTTAGTTGGCCCTGTTAGAGCACTTCCACTCACAGCCTCTCAGTGTTCTCTGCTGTGAGAAAAAGGAGTTCCTGCTCTATGCACAGAAGTTGAGCCACCAAGATGTGGAGATGATCCGCCAGCTGCCCTCTTTCATGAGGTGACATACAGTATGGGTGTGCAAAATGGCAGAAAATTTACATGTACATTAGAATATTTGTCTTTTTGGCTAACTTTGCAGAAGAATAGTGTATAGGTACACACATTACCTGTGAGTTGGTTCACTCGCTATAACAGACTACACTAGTATGGATTATCTTCCCTTATGTGTGCCTGAAGTAGTTTCTAGCTCCTCTGCTTGAATTCTCACTTTACTACTGAGAATTAGGTTAAACTAGTTTCTGTACTGGTTACAGTGATGGGCTTACTTTACATAGTGGCTTTGTAATGAGTACTAATACTTTAAAAGCTCATGTAGTAAGTAAATACATACCAGGCTTAACAGAAGTTAAGGATTTTTTTGTTGTTGTCATCAGGAATGTAGTTGCGATGTACTATAGAATTTATGCAGATAAACTAAACTAGATCAGCTCCACAGACATTGCCTGGGGGTGAAGAGGTGCTCAGTAGAAAGTGTACTAACTAGCAATTTAGAATAAGTAAGGCAGATGTGATGCAGATTGAGTAGGGTGCAGTACAGGTGTGTATATATGTGTGCTTTAATAATGTGCTTTATGTATTTATTTATTGTTTTTAATTTTAAGGGACAAGGCTAAATCTGACACTCAAATTTCATTTCAGATATGTGGAGGCACAAGATGCCCAGGGGCAGGTTCAGCTTCTCACCAGTGATGAACATGTCAGGGTAAGCTCTTGATAGTCCTACACATATTTAAGTATTTCGGCTTCCTCGTATTATTTTTCCTATTACTTGTTGCAGAGTCAACCAATTACTTTAGAAGCTTGTTGTCTCTATAATTACTGTTAAATGTGTCCATTAATAGGTATATTTTAAAATATTTGTTGTCTGTTATAAATCTTATTCTGTGAATTTATTTGAAGTACCATATTAATATGCATGCTTTGGACCTTTTCTAGTTGGTATGTCAAAATTTATTAAAAGGGCTTCAAAAATACCACAAGAATTACTATCCCATCCTCCGCTGTCTACACACACTGACATCATCTCTTCCAAAGTATCCTCTGGGAAAACAAGTAAGATTCTGAACAGTATTATATACCTAGTGTGAAATGTATTTCACGATATTCTGTTAAATGTAACTTCAGTATTGTTTTTACTGAATATTAAATGTGTGCTGTGTTTAGATACGAGAGTTGCATATATCTTGTCTTGAGAAGAATATATGGGAGACAAATGAATATGAATCTGCTATGCAGCTTTTGAGGTAAAAATTCAATTCAGTTTTATTTGTATAGCACTTTTTACAGTTGACATTGTCACAAAGCACAAATTGTCACTGCTGTCCCTCCCAGTGCAGCTAACTAAGTTATCCAAGGCCAGCCATGTCTCTCACTGTCTATGGTGGGAGGCATGCAAAAGAACCATTGCTCATTTTCGTCAGCGTGCCCTGCGATGGCCTGGCGAGCTGTCCAGGGTATACTCTGCCCTAATTAGGAATAAGCGGTTCAGAATATGAATGAATGAATGAAATTCTGAATAAAATAAAACTAGGCACATTTTACATTAAAATATATCAGACAAGTGTCTGCTTGTATGCATGAACACATGGGATATGTCCCAAGTACATTTTATGAACATCACTTCTGTGTTTACTGTTTCTTCTACGTCTGTCACGTTCCTCCTTTGTAATGATTTTTACTCAGTTTTTATCTTTTCCACAAAGTTTGTTTTTATTGGGCCTAGTGTGTTTTGATGGGTACTGACAATCTATGCATGCAAGCTTTATTAGCTTTGGCTTTAATTCCGCTTTAATGTTTTGTACTAAACCAAGTGAATCAAAGTTAGATGCATTCTTTCATTTTCACACCATTTCAGGTTGCTTGCAAAAGACGAGCTTGTTACAACAATGAGAAAGTGTGTGGATATTCTTAAATCTGGGAAGACAAAGAAAACGAGAAGTGCATTGGAGCAGCTGGAAGACTATCTTGTCAAATTTGAGCAGTTGGACAGTAAGTTTATCCATAATGTACATACTTCCTTAAACAGACATAACTTCCATTAAGGTGTAACTAGTAGGCAGACAGGTACACAGTAAATGGTGTTTGTGTAGGGACACATAAATTGTCTTGTCTCTTTTCGAAAGAGAATACAATAAACCCACCACTCTCTATCAGAGATCTGTGAGTAGCAGTGTTGGAGGCATTCTTATACAGTGTTCTCTTACTAGACACACTTATTCACACCTTTGTTTCTACATATAGAGGTTAGACACTAACAGTTTGCATTGGGGAGAAAAAGATGAGTCATCCTTTAACCTTTTTTAAGTAGTCTGTATCTTTATAATGCACCACTGGGATTTCATTTGAAATAAAACCTTATTGAACAATTGGTTAGATATGTCTGTAGAGGATCTTAATGAAGACGAAGTTACTTCACCAGGAAAAGAGCTCCAAAAGAAAACTGATCTTTATCAGCTTCAAAAAGTAAGTTTCTCTGGTGCTTGCTTCAAATTTGCTGGAACAGAACTTCTTTTTCTTGGTGGATTTTGCTAATGTGTTTCCTTTCCAGACTCTAATGGAGATGAAAGGCACCAGACGATCAAAGAAAATGAGTCCATTTGAGGTGCTGAGAAACGAGGCCCTAGGTGTTATTGATGGTCTTGTGAGGTTAGGACGTTTTCCTTTTTTTTTAAAGCAAGTTGTCAAAAGGAAAAAAAGAAAGGTTTTTATAAGATGAATAATGAACTCATCCTTTAATGTCTGAACTAAAATACTGTGAAATTGATTACAACCCCTGAGTATTTGGCAACATCCACCTTGCCCTCGGTGCATAATTGTTAAATCTTATCTGATGATGAGATGAAAACAACATGCAGCGTTCTTCTCTTATAATCTAGGGGGATTGTATGGGTAGACTACCTTTTATTTACACCCCCAGGACACACTTGACGCCACCAGAGTTGCAGCCATTATTTGAAGTATGCTACTACAGCTCCTCAGGCGTTCTGCGGCGCCACCTCAACGCAACTCCACGTACCTCCATCCAGACTGCACTTAGCCACCCTTACTACTACCTGCAGGTAATTAGTTTGTGTTTATTTTGTATTATTATGTGGTGGTGGTTTTTTTTTTTTTTCAACTGAAATGTTCCATAAAATTCAGTTATGTATGTTTGTTGCTGTAAATTGTACAGAATGCAGGCCTGAAAACGGATTTAGGTGCAGTTTCCAGTGCTGCGCCAGATATTTGCATTGTCTACAAGCTCCATCTGGAGTGTGGGAGGCTCATTAACTTGTATGATTGGTTAGAGGTGGGCCCATCTTCTAGAATAATGACTGTATTAAGTATTGAGTACTATTGGATATTGAGTTTTTGCACGATGAAAAGTGTTGAAAGACGCTGTGTTTCAGGCTTATGCAACAGTGACCTCAGCTGCAGAGGGTAAGGATCCTGACTCTGAAGAGTACGGCAGGGTTGATGAGCTCAAGCAGTATCCTTTATTTACAAATGACCTACTTTAACTAGGGTTTATTACCAGCTTGGTCAATGTTGGTTATGCTTTTCATTTAATGTGATTTCATACTATGGGCACAATTTGGAGTTTTAAGAGTGGCGTGCCATTCTTCAGAAAATATGGCACGGCATCCACCGGATTTTATCGCTTATACGACCGGCAGTCTGTCCTTCCTTGTACCATGAAGGCTCAGCACCTACAGACTGGAAGAAAGCTGTTGAAAATATTAAAAACTCTTCTATGTATGAAATATTTTAATTCTTACATTAGTGTCAGTCATCTGAAACATTTTAGTTCAAATCATTATTTATTCCCAAATCGACGTGTGAATTTTTAAAATGCTGATCCTTATACCAGTAGCAGCCCTTGGCTTTACACAAAAAAAGAGGCAGTACTCAATGGCGTCCGGGATATAGTTATATAACATTTCAGTTGGCAAACTACAAATGTCAGTACATAGTAGGCTTCCTATTAGATGTATTTCTTATTCTAGTCTGTGAGCTGGCAGTGTACTCCAAAGTCAAGGGATGACGAAGCGTTCACATGAGTCACGATAGAACAATAACAAAAAATGGGTTTAATGTAGCAAGTTATGAAGCAAGTGAAGATAAGAACAAAATAAATTTTTTTTTATGAAACACATTACAGCGAAAATTTATTAATGAGCAATTTAATTAATGAGCATACTCTAATGTACAACTAACCAAAATAGTTGAATTCTGTACCCTTTTTAATCTTTAAAAACAAGGTTTCACTCCTGTCAGCCAAGAGCAAGAATCTGAGCATATCACTGGCCCATATTCACTGAAATTCCACAGCTGAAGTTTGATTGAGCTGCCTTTCTGCTTGCCCTGGATTAAAAAAGTGAATGCTACTATATCTGTCCTGGTAGCTTGATTGAAGAAATGCATACATCAGCAGGTGTACAGGTGTTCCTAATAAAGTGAGTGGTGAGTATCAATAGTGTAGTTTGACTTGATTACCTACGCTGCCTGTCCTATTCAGTACCACTGCCCTGAATGGCTCTGTATAGACTGGGGTATGGAATTACATCCACTGCATGAAGAGGGTTTTTGTACATTTTAGATGGGTTATAATCCCAGGTGCGATGCTTGTGCTATTTATGTAGCCTGTTAATGCTACTGCCCACTGTCTGTGATCGTTAGTACTTTGTATATTGCCTTTAACCAAATAGTGCTCGCTTCATCCAAGCGGTTTCTGAGCTGGAGTTTCTGGGATTTGTGAAATCAACAAAGCAGAAAACTGACCATGTGGCACGACTGACCTGGGGAGGATGTTAATGTTGATTCATTTTGTTTACAAGTATGTATTTGAATAAAAGTCTTTCACATGTTCATTCATCTTTCGTCTCTTAACAAAATGTTGTGAATAGATGTAATTATTAAATACTCTTCAGTGAAATGTGTTTTTGCTGTGATACATTCATCTCCACTTTATTCTGGTCAAGTGGTGGTTCAGTCAGCGCACGTCGTTCCCCTATAGTATATGATGTGTACGAATTGTGTCTAACTGTAGTTCCTGAAGAAGCAATCTTGATTAAATTTTTTAGTGCCAGCGTAAGGCAGCACAGTGGTCCTGTGCAGTATTCGGTGTTTAAGTTCAGGTTACTCTAAGGGCAGCATTTTATGTTTCACTCCCACAGCAGATAAGCTGGTGATACTTAATTGGCCCTAGTTCTGAACGAGTTTAAGAATGTGTGCATGCTTGGACTGGCATCCCCTCTAGAGTATAATCTCTCCTCATACCAACTGCTCCCAACGTAGGCCCTGGATCCACTTTGTCACTGACCAAGTAAATAAATGTGACTATATGACTCAATCCAACTTCCCCTTGTAATAAGTCTAAATTAGCTGTTTTGAGAAAACTGCCAACTCTGGCGGCTCCTGTAACTGTTTTAATAGGTCAAGCATCTGTTCCCATAGAGAAGTGCGTAGCAAGAATGATTATGTTGTAACTTTTTTTTTTGTCAAAAGGTAAATAAAAATGACAAAAAAGTCTTAAGATAATCAAATTATTACCCTGTATAAGAGGGATGCTACCCTGTTTGGCAAGGGTGTCACTCATTTTACTGAGAGCCACGTCACTAAATTTTAGGTCCGTGTGGTCTGGATAATCATGGAACATCTCTTCAAATAGGGCAACCACAAATGGCAAAGCGATTAGTCTAGATATTTGTTCATTTTTCCTTTATTCACTTTCCTTTCGTAATATTAGCATGCAATCATTAAGTTGTGAATGACTAGCGGTTTACTTGAAAGAGGTGGCCACCAAGTGGATAATGAATTAAGTTTTGCGGTAATAGTTGATGTAAGGAATGTACTCATTGAAAGCTCTCGCGGGCCACAGAATGAGTTGGCGAGCTGGATTGGACGCCTGTGCTGTATGGTGTTCTCTGGCTGAATTATTGGTTTTATCACTGCAACCTGAATACATTTATTTACATACACTTTACCAGACAGACATTACCAGATGGCAATTCAACTTTTCTGAGAATAAACAAATGTTTCACACTATTTAAAAGTGCAACACAACTTTTTGTACACACAAGTCTTGATTGATA